>JAWPHD010017614.1:12500-43757 GCA_037043455.1 Cyrtodaria siliqua | reverse complement strand
ATCGCTTGAGTTATGTTAACTATTACATACTGAGAGGATGCAACCTTCAGCCAGATACAACGACCGTCTTCCGGAAAACATCCACTGCAGTTATAACCTAACTATACTAAGTGATTACAATTTCACCACTATTCTACAATTGTACACTACCCTGTCGTACATATACTACTATTGTACAATACACTGAAATACACAATTGTATTAACCCGTCATTATGTGCGGCGACTTACATAGTCTGCCCCGACATATTGTCCTTTCCTCGGATCGCTTTAATTTTCATCCGGTAAGGCTGCAGAGTCAGTGCCCACCTCATTAACCTACTGTTAGCTACCATTGCTTTATTCATATAAGCTAAGCGGTTGGGTTGTCAGTCTCCAAGACAAATTCCTTACCCAAAAACATATCGGTTGGAATTTAACTGACACCGCCACACTACTGCAGACACTCCCTTTCGATAACAGAGTGTAGTTACATTCCCGGGGTAATAGTTTCCGACTTGCGTAAGCCACGGGGAGACTACACCCATCTTGCTCTTGCAGTAGGACTGCACCCACCCCGATATCGTAGGCATCCGTTCTGAGGATAAACTCCTGGTCAAGTTCAGGTAATTTTAGTATTGGGGTTTTGACCAGACTCCCTTTAAAGAGACAAAAGCTCGCTCCTGGCTTTCCCTCCAAGTTATCCTATTGGGTTGACCTTTCTTTGTCAAGTCTGACAAAGGTGCAGCTATAGCCGAAAAGTTTGGAATAAACTTCCTGTAAAAACCCGCTAACCCTAAAAATGACCTAACTTGTTTCTTTGTCTCGGGTCTTGGTGCCTTCCTGAATTGCCTTAACCTTGTCGGGGTTGGGTTTCAATTTCTGTCCCTCCCGACAACATGACCCAGACACTCTATATCTGCGTAACCCTATGTGACTACATTGCTAGGTTTTGCAGTCAGTTTAAACCGGCGTAGCCGTTCCAACAGATTACGTAGAGCCTTAATATGGTCTTCAAATGTTGTTGTAAACACCAGGATGTCATCTACAAAACTGTCTGTGTTGGACAAATCCTTCAGGACTTTCCTCATTAACCTACAGATTGTTGCTGGGGCGGTTTACGAGACCAAAGGGGCATGACCTTGAACTTAAAAAGTCCTTGCGAAGTTTCGAAGGAGGTCATCTCTTTAGCTCGGTCTGAAAGTGGGACTTGCCAATAACCTTTACTGAGGGTCTAACTTGGAGAAATACGAATATCCCGCAAGTTTTAGAGAATACCTCCTCAATATTAGGCATTGGCTCTGCATCAAAGATGGTACGTTTATTGAGCTGCCTAAAATCGATGCAGAATCGAATTGACCCATCTTTCTTCTTAATAAGTACGACTGGGGGATGAAAATGGGGGCGTTTGAAGGTTCGAGTGACACCCAATTGTCAACATGTCTTGTCAACCCTCCTCATCAACAATTGATCGGGAGTGAAATGGAATGGGATCCCCTTAATTCTTATTGGTTCCGCCTGATGTGAGTACAATATCATGTTGCACTCCATCTGTCTGCCCCGGGTTTTCGGACAATACATCACTGAACTCCGAGAGTAAACTACCCATCTCTCGTTTCTGCTCTACACTAAGCATGGCCCGATATGTCTACATCGGCTGCTCTCTCCCTACCTACACTAGTGGGAAGAATACATGGGACTAGTGTCCCGACTACTGTCTTCCTCACTATCCTCAATAACTGCAACATTAACTACGTTAACACCCCTTGTTGCACATTATCGGTTCTAGCTTATATACGCTTTGCAGCATATTCGCATGAAAGGTGCTTTGAACGTTCCGTTGATCTCGAGTACGGTAATCCATAGTGTTCACTATCCCTCTAACGTAAAACGGACCTTTCATTGGTATAGACAACTTGTTATTGGGTCGGTCGGGAGTAACAGTAACACCTGGTCATCTTTCTTAAACTTCCTAGCTCTAGCTTTCTGGTCATAGTAGCGGTTATACTTGGTACTTGCCTTAACTAACTGGACTTTGAGCTATCTTACAAGTCTCCTCTAGTTTCTCCTTCAGATCTAAAACATACTGATATGTAGTCTGTGAACCTCATCACTATCTACTTCACCTGCCCACATCTCTCTAAGAAATCCTCATGGGACCTCTAGAACTGGACCTACCGTACAATAACTCAAACGGAGAGAATCCTAAACTCTCTTGGGGTACCTCTCTAAATGCAAACAATAAAGCATTGAGAGACTTGGTCCCAATCTTTGGGGCTCTCGGTACACATACGCCGTAACATTTGCTTTAACGTCCCGTTAAATCGTTCGACTAACCCGTTATACATAGGGTGATATGGTGTTGTCATGATTTGACGCAAAGACAATAACCTGCTTACTTCAGCCATAAGTGCTGACGGTATACTGGGACCCACAATCAGTCAGCATTTCGTCTGGTACAACCTAGCCTACTGAACATATCAACTAATGGCCTCAGCTACTCTCTCAGTTTCAATTGAGGGCAATGCGACTGCCTCGGAATACCTAGGTTGCAGAGTCTACCATGGGTTAAATGTACCTATTGTTCCTATCCGACACTGGAAAAATTGGTCCAACTATGTCTACGGCTACCCTCTTAAATGGTGTATCTATCAGTGGCATCTGACCTAAATGTACTGTGGTCACTCGACTTTTGGTACTGTCCTTGGGCAGTACATCGCAGGACCTAGCAAGTACCTAGGTTACATCTCCACTAACGCCTGGCCAATAGAAATTGCTGGCCAATACTCGTATCTGACGGTTTCTTTACGCCTAAATGACCTCCCATGATCGGACTCATGAGCTACTTAAGCACTGTCGTGTCTATGACTGGGTAGGGTACCTCTAATTGGGTGAAACTGTCGTACTACCAGCTAGCTTCAAATTCTCTGTACAATAACCTATTCTTAGTGTACATACTTACAACTACCGGACCCTTTACACTTCTTCACTACACCATCCTTGGCCTTCACCTTACAAGGACCTAATGACTCGTCTTGAGTTTGTGCTTCTATAAACTCCCGCTTAGATATAGTCACCTACGGCTGCAGGAACCTTTAATTTTCTATAAGCCTGAGCTTGCTTCTGAACCTGCGCTCTAGGTCTCTACGGCATTACTTATGCTACTTCTAAATGCGGACATTACCGGAAGTGCTGAACCATCTATGTTCCCTATCGTTAAATCATACATCGGGTCATCCATACATAGTGCCTCTGTAGTCCCTTTAAAGAAAGGTGTATCTACATCTATTCTCGCTATGGCACGTGCTCTACCGACTTATTTAACAACATACACGGTGACTGTTTACCTACCAACTGGTCATCCGTAACTAAACTACGCCTAACTACCACACCTGTACAACCTGTATCCTCATTACAATTACGTCCGTGCCGTTCACTCTACCATCTGCCGTTGGTAGATTTGCATACGGAAAGAGACATGTTCCGATCTTCGCCATTACACCATCCGATTTAACACAACAGCTACTACTCTCGGTTTTAATAACCGGACTATTACTACCTCTGCCTCTACCTCTACCTCGGTTTTGGACCACCTCTACCTCTACCGAAAATTCCATGGGTTGTTAAAACCTTGGTTCTGATTCCCTACATTGTTGTCCACTCTACTATTTTCACTGAAATTGTCTACGACAGCGGACACTTTCACCGCTTTCCTACACTCATGTGAAGCATGATTCCCAGTTACAGTGACGACAACGAATAAAAGGGTCTACCTAGGTTACCACTAGTGCTACCTCCTCTAGCACCCATCGAACTACCACCACCTCTATAGTTTCCACTCTGGCCTTTCTGTTTATGATCGGCCCCTTGCCTATCTCTAAAAGTTCTGTCTTTCGACACTACATTATGAGCTCCACCTCTAGCCTCAGGCAAACTGAGCTGCTTGGTGTTGCCATGTTCTCCTACACTAGTTAGTTTTCTTTCTTTAAGAAATAAGAACAGATCTCTACTACAAAACATTGAATAGCTGGTCCGCAACAAGAAATCTATGAGGCCCTGATAAGTCTGCGGCTACCTTCCCTAACTCTAACCACCTATCTAAGTAATTTCTAGATCTACTAATAAACTGAATAGATGACTCGCCTTTCTCAGGCAGACAAGCTCTAAACCGCTTTCTAAAACCTTCTTCAGTTAACTCAAATCTCTTTAAAAGAGCATCCTTTAACTTGTCAGAGTCAAGAGCATGCGAAACTAGGTATCTAGAAAATACATCTAAGGCCTTTGCCTCTCAATAACGCTCTTAAATGAACTGCCCACTTAGCTTTGGTCCATTCCTGTAACTCAGCATAACGCTCGAACCGTAACAAGTAACTGTCCATGTTATCTTTGTCAGCATCAAAGTATGGGTAACTTCGAACCTTTTAACTTCCCAGAATAACTATCTTTCCCTACAGTTCCACTGTCCTTACTATGTGGTCGTAGCGAGCTTCCAACTCGTAAAGCTTACTTATGATCAAACTCCTTTGTGCTCCCTTTCCATTATGCATCTTAGCATTAGCTAGTCTAGCCTGGCTGTTTCGAAGGGGCCTCAGTCAGTGGGGTTCGTAGGACTCTTGCTTCTCCCTTACTATTCTACTTTCTAATTCTAGACTTCTCTTTAGCTTACCTATGCTTCTAATTCTATACGTTCTCTGTGGCTAGTCTACTTTCTTCATCTCGCTGCTCTTTTAGCGAATCGACTGGTTCTTAATTCGAGCTTCGCTTTAGCGAACGCGGACGTTTCGGAATTCTAAGCCTATCTTTCTCTAATTCTCTTTCCCTTAAGTCTAAATTCCCTTTCCCTAGGCCTGTTCGTCTTTAACAAAGGTTCTAAGCTCCTCACCAGCATAACCTAAACTCCTTACCCATTTCCGTAAGATCCTTTATGGACGTCATGTCTATGGACATTGTGAACCTACACGATACGATAATTACAATAGCACACGTCACTAATAATTCTACTCGAACTAACTACTAATGGTATGTCACTGTGTTCCTCAGTAAATACCTGGGCATCATCATCGGACAAGTTACATACACATTAGTACTAGCGCTAACTACTAACGATTATGTGTAGATAGTATCTAGCTTCCACAAAACATATGCACTACATAAAATATCTTAATTTGATATTGGAACATAAACCTTAAACAATCATCGAAATGTGTATACATGTACATGTATATTTACTTCTCCCATTAATATAAGTATACTCGAGTGTCACAACATGAGTAGAACGTCTTGTTCGCCAACCTAATTGGATACTATGTGTATAGCAAGGGAGGTAAAAACAAACACCCAAATTATTGAGCAAAAGTGCCTCAGACCCACTCGTGTAGACCACTGCGACCTCGCGCCAAGGAAAGAACGGACAAAACAACAGTTTGGACTCACCCTACCCTTGTCGTGTCTTGACTTGTCTTCCAAGCTGTGGCCGTGATCGTCGACAGTCGCCTTGACGGATCAGAGGGTGGTACACAATTCTAAAATAATAAGTAGAGATTTAGTATATCATCATAAAGATCACTTATCGATTCTTTCCCTCCGTAGTCGCCAAATATCCCACTACTCTGAAAACCAGTTGTCACAGGATGACCTTAGTGGTTGGGCTAACTCAGGAAAGAATCAATGACGGTGAATGCATTTACATAAGTTTAATGCAACTTTTAAAATATGTTTAATATATATACAATTATCTAAAAAAACAAGCGAATACACAAATGAACTATGAAAAGAATGTTCTCCTGAACGTTTAAGACGTTCTTAGTATTGTTATAAATACTGAATGTCTAAGACACTAAAGTGTTGTTAAAGCTATAACAATGTTGATCTAGCGCGATAACTGTGATGCGCGAGAGCTCATGAAGATGATGATGCGCGAATTCAATGGATGATTGTCATCAAATGCCTTCTGTAAGGGTTGATGACGCGATGCAATGATAGTTAATCTCCACTGAGATTGTGAATGATATTCCTCCAGTGAGGACTGGTAACGGGCCCACCTTGTGTCCCGGGGGTTGTCGTTAGTAAAACCTGGCTGCGCAGGTACGGGGACCGTCTCCACCGCTTGTAACGTTAGTCGTGGAAGCTTAGCTCCACTCCTGGATATCCAAACCTAGATGGCTTACTCCAACCCTGGATGGCTTATATCCTGGATGGCTTAGGCTGTAATTATACATACGTTTTAGATGTCGGTTGACAAACATAACAATCTTGCATAATTACCATTACCCAAACAAATCATTATTCGATCAATATATGTAAGCTGTACTAATGATGAGTAGCAATGTATACATATTCTACAACGCCATGTATACGCTATGTACGTCGCTGTTAATCAATGCCCCTAATACATGTAATATAAACATGATCAAATTACTCATATATTACACTCACTGAGTTATGCATGCACGCATTTATTCTTGTCACTCATCTCATTGTTAACTAATGTTGACAATCGTGTATTACAATCACCGAGTTATACGCCAACGTTAACTAATGCACCTAATATCCACTGTTATCAAATTAATATTGTTTTACAATTAATGATCAATTACAATAATTACATCTAATAAAGTAACTTCAAAATCATATGCTAGTCTAAAGTTATGTTTGAGAAACATCAATGCTAACCGGATGTCGTAACCGCCAAACAAGATGGCGCCGCCCACTGACTACAAATATACGATAAAAGTTTGATAAAACTACTAACCACATGTTGCCTGTGAAATTTGCCGTCCAATCTCTGTTCCAACAAAGTACTATCGATTATCCCGGCGATAGCTAGAAGACAATGGGTTTTATAGCAAACATTACGCCCAAATCATTATTTCCCCCGTTCAGTCCGTGACAAACGTGGCTAAATCTACAGTATTGAATCTACACGACAGGCCCCTTATACAATTTTGCCGTTTAAGGAAAATATACCTATACGTTTACATGCATTAGCACAAAACTAAACTTATGACACGGCCTCTCTGGCGGCCACTTAAAATGTGCACGCTTTTACGTGTTACATGAATAGATCATGAATATTGTGAAATTGTTTCAACTCGAACAATAGATTTTGGGTGTAACCGATACAAGAGCTATATACGACCAGTACGCTCTACCCGTGACATTTTGTGACAATGTGTAAGAACGGAATATATATGTGTAAGAACTGAATATATATGCGTAAGAACTGAATATATTTGTGTAAGAACTGAATATATATGCGTAAGAACTGAATATATGCGTAAGAACTGAATATATATGTGTCAGAACGGAATATATATTTGTAAGAACTGAATATATATGTGTAAGAACTGAATATATATGTGTAAGAACTGAATATATATGTGTAAGTACTGAATATATATGTGTAAGAACTGAATATATATATGTAAGTGTAAGAACTGAATTCATATGTGTAAGAACTGAATATATATGTGAAAGAACGGAGTATATATGCGTAAGAACTGAATATAAACGTAAGAACTGAATATGTGCGTAAAAACGGAATATATATGCGTAACAACGAAATATATATGCGTAAGAACGGAATATATATGGGTAAGAACTGAATATATATGTGTAAGAACTGAATATATATGTGAAAGAACTGAATATATATGTGTAAGAACGGAATATATATGCGTAAGAACGGAATATATATGTGTAAGAACTGAATATATATGTGTAAGAACTGAATATATATGAGTAAGAACGGAATATATATGTGTAAGAACTGAATATATATGTGTAAGAACTGAATATATATGTGTAAGAACTGAATAAATATGTGTAAAGAACTAAATATATATTTGTAAGAACTGAATATATATGCGTAAAAACTGAATATATACGTGTATGAACTGAATATATATGTGTAAGAACTGAATATATATGCGTAAGAACGGAATATATATGCGTAAGAAAAGAATATATATGCGTAAGAACGGAATATATATGCGTAAGAACTGAATATATATGTGTAAGAACGGAATATATATGTGTAAGAACTGAATATATATGTGTAAGAACTGAATATATATGTATAAGAACTGAATATATATGTGTAAAACGGAATATATATGCGTAAGAACGGAATATATATGTGTAAGAACTGAATATATATGTGTAAGAACTGAATATATATCTGAAAGAACTGAATATATATGTGTAAGAACTGAATATATATGTGTAAGAACTGAATATATATGCGTAAGAACTGAATATATATGTGTAAGAACTGAATATATATGTGTAAGAACTGAATATATATGCGTAAGAACGGAATATATATGTGTAAGAACGGAATATATATGCGAAAAAATGGAATATTAATGTGTAAGAACTGAATATATATGTGTAAGAACTGAATATATATGTGTAAGTACTGAATATATATGCGTAAGAACGGAATATATATGAGTAAGAACTGAATATATATGTGTAAGTACTGAATATATATGTTGTAAGGAAACTGAATATATATGTGTAAAGAACGGAATATATATGCGTAAGTACTGAATATATATGTGTAAGAACGGAATATATATGTGTAAGAACGGAATATATATGCGTAAGTACTGAATATATATATGTGTAAGAACTGAATATATATGCGTAAGAACTGAATATATATGTGTAAGAACTGAATATATATTCGTTATAACTGAATATATGCGTAAGAACTGAATATATATGTGTAAGAACTGAATATATATGTGTAAGAACTGAATATATATGTGTAAGAACGGAATATATATGTGTAAGAACTGAATATATATGTGTAAGAACGGAATATATATGCCTAAGAACTGAAAAATATATGTGTAAGAATGGAATATATATGCGTAAGAACGGAATATATTTGCATAAGAACTGAATATATATACGTCAGAAATGAATATATATGCTTTAGAACTGAATATATATGCGTAAGAACGGAATAATATATGCGTAAGAACGGAATATATATGCATAAGAACTGAATATATATGCTTAAGAACGGAATATATATGTGTAAGAACTGAATATCTATGCGTAAGAACGAAATATATATGCGTAAGAATGGAATATATATGCGTAAGAACTGAATATATATGCGTAAGAACTGAATATATATGTGTAAGTACTGAATATATATGTGTAAGAACTGAATATATATGCGTAAAAACTGAATATATGCGTAACAACGGAATATATATGCGTAAGAATGGAATATATATGGGTCACAACTGAATATATATGTGTAAGAACTGAACATATATGTGTTAGAACTGAATATATTATGTGTAAGAACTGAATATATATGTGTAAGAACGGAATATATATGTGTAAGAACTGAATATATATGCGTAAGAACTGAATATATTTGTGTAAGAACTGAATATATATGCGTAAGAACTGAATATATGCGTAAGAACTGAATATATATGTGTCAGAACGGAATATATATTTGTAAGAACTGAATATATATGTGTAAGAACTGAATATATATGTGTAAGAACTGAATATATATGTGTAAGTGTAAGAACTGAATATATATGTGTAAGAACTGAATATATATGTGAAAAAACGGAGTATATATGCGTAAGAACTGAATATAAACGTAAGAACTGAATATGTGCGTGAAAACGGAATATATATGCGTAACAACGGAATATATATGCGTAAGAACGGAATATATATGGGTAAGAACTGAATATATATGTGTAAGAACTGAATATATATGTGAAATAACTGAATATATATGTGTAAGAACGGAATATATATGCGTAAGAACGGAATATATATGAGTAAGAACTGAATATTTATGTGTAAGAACTGAATAAATATGTGTTAAGAACTGAATATATATGAGTAAGAACGGAATATATATGTGTAAGAACTGAATATATATGTGTAAGAACTGAATATATATGTGTAAGAACTGAATAAATATGTGTAAGAACTGAATATATATTAGTAAGAACTGAATATATATGCGTAAAAACTGAATATATACGTGTAAGAACTGAATATATATGTGTAAGAACTGAATATATATGCGTAAGAACGGAATATATATGCGTAAGAAAATAATACATATGCGTAAGAACGTAATATATATGCGTAAGAACTGAATATATATGTGTAAGAACGGAATATATATGTGTAAGAACTGAATATATATGTGTAAGAACTAAATATATATGTATAAGAACTGAATATATATGTGTAAAAACGGAATATATATGCGTAAGAACGGAATATATATGTGTAAGAACTGACTATATATGTGTAAGAACTGAATATATATCTGAAAGAACTGAATATATATGTGTAAGAACTGAATATATATGTGTAAGAACTGAATATATATGCGTAAGAACTGAATATATATGTGTAGGAACTGAATATATATGTGTAAGAACTGAATATATATGCGTAAGAACGGAATATATATGACTAAGACTGAATATTTATGCATTAGAACGGAATATATATGCGTAAGAAAGGAATATATATGCGTAAGAACGGAATATATATGCGTAAGAACTGAATAAGAACTGAATATATATGTGTAAGAACTGAATATATATTTGTAAGAACTGAATATATATTTGTAAGAACTGAATATATATGCGTAAGAACTGAATCTATATTTGTATGAACTGAATATATATGCGTTAGAACTGAATATATGCGTAGAACTGAATATATATGTGTAAGAACGGAATATATATGCCTAAAACCGAATATTTATGCGTAAGAACGGAATATATATGCGTAAGAACGGAATATATATGCATAAGAACTGAATATATATGCGTAAGAACTGAATATATATGCCTAAGAACGGAATATATATGCGTAAGAACGTAATATATATGCGTAAGAACGGAATATATATGCGTAAGAACGAATATATATGCGTAAGAACGGAATATATATGCTTAAGAACGAAATATATATGTGTAAGAACTGAATATATATGCGCAAGATCGGAATATATATGCGTAAGAATTGAATATATATGCGTATGAACTGAATATATATGCGTAAGAACTGATTATATATGTGTTAGAACGGAATATATATGTGTAAGAACTGAATATATATGCATAAAAACTGAAAATATATGCGTAAGAACTGAATATATGCGTAAGAACGAAATATATATGCGTAAGAATGGAATATATATGTGTAAGAAATGAATATATATGTGTAAGAACTGAATATATATGTGTAAGAACTGAATATATATGTGTAAGAACTGAATATACATGTATAAGGTAAGAACGAATATATATATGTGTTAGAACTGAATATATATGCGTAAGAACAGAATATATATGTGTAAGAACGGAATATATATGCGTAAGAACTGAATATATATGTGTAAGAACTGAATATATATGTGTTAGAACTGAATATATATGTGTAAGAACTGAATATATATGTGTAAGAACGGAGTATATATGCGTAAGAACTGAATATATGGGTAAGAACTGAATATATGCGTAAAAACGGAATATATATGCGTAAGAACGGAATATATATGCGTAAGAACGGAATATATATGAGTAAGCACTGAATATATATGTGTAAGAACTGAATATATATGTGTAAGAACTAAATATATATGTGTAAGAACTGAATATATATGTGTAAGAACGGAATATATATGCGTTAGAACGGAATATATATGAGTAAGAACTGAATATATATTTGTAAGAACTGAATATATATGTGTAAGAACTGAATATATATGCGTAAGAACGGAATATATATGTATAAGAACTGAATATATATGTGTAAGAACTGAATATATATGTGTAAGAACTGAATATGTATGCGTAAGAACTGAATATGTATGTGTAAGAACTGAATATATATGTGTAAGAACGGGAATATATATGCGTAAGAACGGAATATATATGCCTAAGAACTGAATATATATGCGTAAGAACGGAATATATATGCGTAAGAACAGAATATATATGCGTAAGAACGGAATATCTATGCGTAAGAACGGAATATATATGCGTAAGAACGGAATATGTATGTGTAAGAACTATATATATATGTGTAACAACTGAATATATATGCGTAAAAACTGAAAATCAATGCGTAAGAACTGAATATATGCGTAAGAACTGAATATATATGCGTAAGAACTATATATATATGCGTAAGAACGGAATATATGCGTAAGAACTGAATATATATGTGTAAGAACTGAATATATATATGTAAGAACTGTATATTTATGTGTAAGAACTGAATATATATGTGTAAGATCTGAATATATATGTGTAAGAACTGAATGTATATGCGTAAGAACTGAAAATATATGTGTAAGAACTGAATATATATGCGTAAGAACTGAATATATATGCGTAAGAACGGAATATATATGCGTAAGAACGGAATATATATGCGTAAGAATGGAAGATATATGCGTAAGAACGGAATATATGTATAAGAAATGAATATATATGTGTAAGAACTGAATATATATGCGTAAGAACGGAATATATATGCGTAAGAACGGAATATATATGCGTAAGAACTGAATATATATGTGTTAGAACTGAATATATATGCGTAAGAACGGGAATATATATGCGTAAGAACGGAATAAATATTCGTAAGAACTGAATATATATGTCGTAGAACTGAATATATATGTGTTAGAATTGAATATATATGTGTAAAGAACTGAATATATATGTGTAAGAACTTAATATATATGTGTAAGAACTGAATAAATATGTGTAAGAACTGAATATCTATGCGTTAGAACTGAATATATGCGTAAGAACTGAATATATATGCGTAAGAACGGAATATATATTTGTAAGAACTGAATATATATGTGTAAGAACTGAATATATATGTGTAAGAACTACATATATATGTGTAAGAACTGAATAAATATATGTAAGAACGGAATATATATGTGTCAGAACGGAATATATATCTGTAAAAACGGAATATATATGCCTAAGAACTGAATATATATACGTAAGAACGGAATATATATGCGTAAGAACGGATATATATGCATAAGAACTGAATATATGCGTAAGAACTGAATATATATGCCTAAGAACTGAATATATATGCGTAAGAACGGAATATATATGCGTAAGAACGGAATATATATGCGTAAGAACGGATATATATGCGTAAGAACGGAATATATAAGCTTAAGAACGGAATATATATGTGTAAGAACTGAATATATATGCGTAAGAACGGAATATATATGCGTAAGAACGGAATATATATGCGTAAGAACTGAATATATATGTGTAAGAATTGAATATATATGTGTAAGAACTGAAAATATATGCGTAAGAACTGAAATATATGCATAAGAACGGAATATATATGCGTAAGAATGGAATATATATATGTAAGAATTGAATATATATGTGTAAGAACTGAATATATATGTGTAATAACTGAATATATTATGTGTAAGAACTGAATATATATGTGTAAGAACGGAATATATATGTGTAAGAACTGAATATATATGCGTAAGAACTGAATATATATGTGTAAGAAGTAAATATATATGCGTAAGAACTGAATATATATGTGTAAGAACTGAATATATATGTGTAAGAACTGAATATATATGTGTAAGAACTGAATATATATGTGTAAGAACTGAATATATATGCGTAAGAACTGAATATATATGTGTAAGAACTGAATATATATGTGTAAGGACTGAATATATATGCGTAAGAACGGAATATATATGCCTAAGAACTGAATATATATGCGTAAGAACGGAATATATATGCGTAGGAAAGGAATATATATGCGTAAGAACGGAATATATATGCGTAAGAACTGAATATATATGTGTAAGAACTGAATATATATGAGTAAGAACAGAATATATATGTGTAAGAACTGAATATATATGTGTAAGAACTGAATATATATGCGTAAGAACGGAATATATATGCGTAAGAACTGAATATATATGCGTAAGAACGGAATATATATGCGTAAGAACGGAATATATATGCGTAAGAACGGAATATA
This sequence comes from Cyrtodaria siliqua, assembly GCA_037043455.1. NCBI lineage: Eukaryota > Metazoa > Mollusca > Bivalvia > Adapedonta > Hiatellidae > Cyrtodaria > Cyrtodaria siliqua. The sequence continues at coordinate 29,700 of JAWPHD010017614.1, read as the reverse complement.
TATGCGTAAGAACGGAATATCTATGCGTAAGAACGGAATATATTTGTGTAAGAACTGAATATATATGTGTTAGAATGGAATATATATGCGTAAGAACAGAATATATATGCGAAAGAACTGAAGTATATATGCATAAGAACTGAATATATATGTGTAAGAACTGAATATATATGCATCAGAACGGAATATATATGTGTAAGAACTGAATATATATGCTTAAGAACTGAATATATATGTGTAAGAACTGAATATATATGTGTAACAACTGAATATATATGCGTAAAAACTGAATATCAATGCGTAAGAACTGAATATATGCGTAAGAACTGAATATATATGCGTAAGAACTGAATATATATGCGTAAGAACGGAATATATGCGTAAGAACTGAATATATATGTGTTAAAAACTGAATATATATGTGTAAGAACTGTATATATTATGTGTAAGAACTGAATATATATGTTTAAGATCTGAATTTATATGTGTAAGAACTGAATGTATATCTGTAAGAACTGAATATATATGCTTAAGAACTCAATATATATGCGTAAGAACTGAATATATATGCGTAAGAACGGAATATATATGCGTAAGAACGGAATTTATATGCGTAAGAACGGAATATATATGCGTAAGAATGGAAGATATATGCCTAAGAACGGAATATATATGTGTAAGAAATGAATATATATGTGTAAGAACTGAATATATATGAGTAAGAACGGAATATATATGCGTAAGAACGAAATATATATGCGTAAGAACTGAATATACATGTGTAAGAACTGAATATGTATGCGTAAGAACGGAATATATATGCCTTAAGAACTGAATATATATGTGTAATTACTGAATATATATGTGTAAGAACTGAATATATATGTGTAAGAACGGAATATATATGTGTAAGAACTGAATATATATGTGTTAGAACTGAATATATATGTGTAACAACTGAATATATATGTGTAAGCACTGAATATATATGCGTAAGAACGGAATATATATGCCTAAGAACGGAATATATATGCGTAAGAAAGGAATATATATGCGTAAGAACGGAATATATATGTGTAAGAACTGAATATATATGTGTAAGAACTGAATATATATGCGTAAGACCGGAATATATATGCGTAAGAACGGAATATATATGCGTAAGAACGGAATATATATGCGTAAGAACTGAATATATATGTGTAAGAACTGAATATATTTGTGTAAGAACTGAATATATATGTGTAAGAAATGTAAGTACATAATATATCTTGATGCTAATAACTTGTATGGGTGGGCCATTTGTCCCACCGTTACCTACTGGCAACTTCAAGTGGGTTGATAAGTTTGAAAAAGGAAAATCAAATTACATTTTTGAGTGTAATATTACGTATCCTGAGAAACTGCATGACTCGCATAATGATTATCCTCTCGCCCCGGAATGTTTAAATATCAAAGATGAGTGGTTGTCAGACTATTGTAAAAATTTAAAACAAAAGTTTAATCTAGGAAATTGTAGTGTTAATAAACTTGTTGCGACGTTGAAAAATAAAGAAAAGTATGTCGTGCATTTTAGAAACTTAGAATTGTATAAAACGCTTGGATTAAAGGTGACAAAAATACATCGAATACTACAGTTTGACGAATCAGAGTGGTTACAGGCATACATAGATTTTAATACTGCCAAGAGGACAGCTGGTAAAAATGCTTTTGAAAAGGATTTCTTCAAACTGATGAACAATTCAGATTTTGGCAAAACTATGGAAAATTTGAGAAAAAGAATTAATGTTAAATTGACTTACGACGAGGAGGTCCTTTTAAAATATGCGGCATAGACCTTCATTTATTTCTTGTAAAATGTTTAATGAAACTTTATTTGCCATAAACAGAATAAAAGAACGATTAGTTTTAAATCGTCCTATTTATGTTGGTATGTGTATTTTAGACTTGTCAAAATATTTGATGCATGATTTCCATTACAACTACATTAAAAACGAATATGATAAAAAAGCTAAGTTATTATTTACTGATACCGATTCTTGTGTTATGAAATAAAAACAAAAGATGTGTACGCAGACTTTTACAAGGATAAAGAACTTTTGATAATTGTGATTATGATCCAAAAAGTAAGTTTCATTTTAATGATATTAAAAAAGTTATTGGCAAGATGAAAGATGAAACTTGTGAATACCCATTGTGAATTTGTTAGGTTGCGAAGTAAACTATATTCGTATATGTTAGATAATGAGGTTAGTGCAAAGAAATGTAAGGGCGTTAAAAAGTGTGTTGTTAAAAACAGATAGCACATGATGATTACAAAAGATTTTGTTTACGGCAACAGAAGCTCACCAAGAGATGAAAGTCATTAGATCATAAAAGCATAACATAAGCAGCTATGCAATAAATAAAAAAGTTTATCAGCTTATGATGATAAACGGCACATATTAGATAATGGACAAGACACATTAGCATACAAGTAAAAGATGATATGCAGAGCGATGATGAAGACTACTGCCCGGTTCCGTCTGATTTTGCTTGACGAGTTGCAAATGTTATTGAAAAACTTCGCTGAAAGTAGATTCGGTGAAAGTAGACATAAAATAAAATTGCGCTCTCCTAACGAGTTGCAAATGTTATGTTATTAAAATGACAAACTGGATTTATTAGTAGTATAGAAGTGGGGGTGGGGGGGGGGGGGTGGGGGGAGGGGGGTATAGGCAAACTTTTCCTCGCGGGGTTGCTTGAGAAAACTGTTGAAATATGTTGAGGTGTTGATTTAGGCGTAACTTACATTTAGATCTTAGTGGTACGAATGAGAGTTACGCCCGAGTTCCCCCTGGCATATTTCATTAGTTTTTCTCATTCCCCGCGAGGGAAAACTGCGCCTATACCCCCCTTTCTATACTACTTCTCTTAACCATAAACATAAATTATTTCATCTATGTTTATAATGTACTGAATTGTAATAACATGTCATGTACCTAATGATGAAATAAAATAGTTTATTATAAAAAAAAAGACTTTAAAAGAAAAGTTTATTAAAGTAAGTAAGATTGTTACAATACTAAAGGATAAAATGAAATATGTTGAGCATTACAGAAACTAGAAACTGTATAATAAGAGGGGTTGAAGGGAACAAAACTACCTAGAATACTACAGTTTGATGAATCAGAGTGGCTAAACGTATGCATTTATTTTAACACTGCTATGAGAACAGTTGGTAAGAATGTCTTTAAAAAGAATTTCTTTTAAACTAATGAACAATTCAGTTTTTGTAAGACTATGGAAACATTGAGAAAGAGAGTTAATGTCAAATTGATTCATGATAAGGAGGTCCTTTAAAATATGCTGCAAATGACGTTCATTTATTTCTTGTAAAATGTTTAATGAACATTTATTTGCCATAAACAAAATAAAAGAAAAACTAATTTTAAACCGCCCTTATTATGTTGGTATGTGTATTTTAGACTTGTCAAAATAGTTGATGTACGATTTCCATTACAACTAAATTAACAAGAGTTCAATGACGTTGAAGCTCTACTGATAGGTTTTTGATAGCTATATCAGCATTCCTGTGAAGTTTCATAAAATTCGTCAAGTTGTTTCAGAGGAGTAGTCGCTACAAGTTTTCATTATATAACTCTATGTAAACAAAGATGGCCGCTCGAGGCCATGTTTAATGTCAAACCAAAATAATTTTCGACAAGGATCAACATCATGTCATACTGATCATTTTATAAAAAAAGTCCCATATCAATATCACTTACATTTTTCAAGAAGTAGTCGCTACAAACTTGTATTTTGAAAATCTATTTTAGTCATACCTGCCATCTTGAATTTCCGTCCGACCTGAACTTTTGCTAGGATCAATTAGATATCAAGACCAACATTCGTGTGAACTTTCATGAAAATCTGTCGAGTAGTTTCAGAGGATTAGTCACTACAAGTTTTCATTAAATAATTTATGTAAACAAAGATGGCCGCTGGCAGCCATGTTAACGTCGAATCAAAATAATTTTCGACAATGATCAACATCATGTCATACTGATCATTTTAGGAAAAGACGCATATCAATATCACTTATAGTTTTCAAGAAGTAGTCGCTAAAACTTGTTTTTTGAACATGTATTTTTAGCCGTGGTGGCCATCTTGAATTCCCGGCCGACCTAAAATTTTGCTAGGATCATTTCGACATCAAGAGCAACATTTCTGTGAAGTTTCATGAAAATCCGTCAAGTAGTTTCAGAGGAGTAGTCGCTACAAGTTTTCATTATATAACTCTATGTAAACAAAGATGGCCGCTGGCAGCCATGTTTAACGTCAAATCAAAATATTTTTTGACAAGGATCAACATCATGTCATACTGATCATTTTAGAAAAAAGGTCCCATATCAATATCACTTATAGTTTTCAAGAAGTAGTCGCTACAAACTTGTATTTTGAAAATCTATTTTTAGCCGTGGCGGCAATCTGAATTTGAGGCCGACCTGAAATTTTGCTAGGATCAATAAGACATCAAGAGCAACACTCCTGTGAAGTTTCATGAAAATCCATCAAGTAGTTTCAGAGGAGTAGTCGCTACAAGTTTTCATTATATAACTCTATGTAAACAAAGATGACCACTGGCGGCCATGTTTAACGTAGCATCAAAATAATTTCGACAAGGATCAACATCATTCCATACTGATCATTTTAGAAAAAGTCCCATATCAATATCACTTATAGTTTTCAAGAAATAGTCACTACAAACTTGTTTTTTAAAAACCTATTTTTAGATTTGGCGGTCATCTTGGATTTCACATCAACATGAATTTTTGCTAGGATCAACTAGAGTTCATGGGCAACATTTCTTTAAAGTTTTATGAAAATCCATTACGTAGTTTCAGAGGAGTAGTCGCTACAAAAAAAGTTTACGATCGGACAGACGGACAGACAGACAGACGGACGACGGACACCGCACCACGGCATGAGCTCTGCTGATCTCTGATTAAAGACAAAATATTATTTCTGTTAAATTGATAAACTGGATTGGTGAGTAGTATAGGAAGTAGGGATATCTGCTGTGTTTTCCCGAGCTGTGTCTGGGTGTGCATCTTTGATTAAAGACAGCTGCATCTTTGCATTAAGGACAGCTGGAGGCATCTTGATAACTGCTTGTTTACCCGTTGCGAGGGAAAACAACGCTGGTACCTCTACTTACTATACTACTCTCAGTCAGAGTTCTATGTGACTATGCCAACGTCTCAGAAAGTAGTCTGCGATCATTTGTCTCATGACCCTAACACAACATCGTGCCTAATGAAGCGGGGTGTTTCTGACTGAGTGATAAACGATCGAACGAAACACCGCTTACTGTGAACATTATTGATGTATTTAGGTTATTACTTTAAATTTCATATAAGCTGTTTAGAGCTGGCAGCTATGGGATTTTGTAAATTGCTCTATGCTGTAACCCTGTGGGTAACGTAATGGTGGTGTGCAATTTGGATGTTTTATCGGGAGAGTGATATGCCAAAGTATAAAAGTAGGTATAAAAAGAAATATAAAAAGATCGGACAGGGAAAGAAGCATTCAAGGAGGACAGTCAACCACAAAACACAGAAACAAACACGCAAACAGACTAACAAGAAGGCAAAAGCAATAATAAATGCAATCGACAACACAAACACAAAAGGGTTGACAAAAGTTGAACAGAAAAAGTAGCTTTCACAGAAACCAAAAAGTCAACCAAAAACACGCATGAAAATAAACAAGAAGAACAATATTAATAAGAAACAAGGCAAGTGACATCACAAACACAAACGGGTTGACAATATGGCTACCGCCTTGGAATGGCCAGTGGCAAAAAGGCAGCTGTGGGTTTAAACCAGGTTCTTAGGGTGCACCAAACCTCAAGCTTACCCTATTGTCATCGCAATAAAACGGGACAGTGAAAATAAAGATATCCCTGCCAGGTTATATTCTCTAACAAACAAGGCAGCATTAATAGGCAATATAAGTATAACACATAGATGATCATGTATATATGAATATAAAAACCAAAAGTCTAGAAAGCCACAACGCAAGTGATGATTTGGCACTTCGAACTTTTAAAAGGATTGATGCACTTTTTTCAAACGATGTTTATTTTAAAGGGCTCTGAAAATTTTGAAAAAAAAACATAATGTAGGTAATGTTTAGTATTCAGTAGGAGGAGTCGCTGTTATGTAATGGTGGAAGAGTCGCTGGGATGTAATGGTTAGTATTCGGTAGGAGGAGTTGCTGTGATGTAATGTTTAGTATTCAGTAGGAGGAGTCGCTTTGATGTTATGTTTAGTCTTCAGTAGGAGGAGTCGCTGTGATGTAATGGTTAGTATTCAATAGGAGGAGTCGCTGTGATGTAATGTTTAGTATTCAGTAGGAGGAGTTGCTGTGATGTAATGTTTAGTATTCAGTAGGAGGAGTCGCTGTGATGTAATGTTTAGTATTCAGTAGGAGGAGTCGCTGTGATGTAATGGTTAATATTCAGTAGAAGGAGTCGCTGTGATGTAATGGTTACTATTCAGTAGGAGGAGTCGCTGTGATGTAATGGTTAGTATTCAGTAGGAGGAGTCCCTGTGATGTAATGGTTACTGTTCAGAAAGAGGAGTCGCTGTAATGTAATGGTTAGTATTCAGTAGGAGGAGTCGCTGTGATGTAATGTTTAGTATTCAGTAGGAGGAGTCGCTGGGATGTAATGGTTAGGATTCAGTAGGAGGAATCGCTGTGATGTAATGGTTAGTATTAAGTAGGAGGAATCGCTGTGATGTAATGTTTAGTATTCAGTAGGAGGAGTCGCTGTGATGCAATGGTCACTATTCAATAGTAGCAGTCGTTGTGATGTAATGGTAAGTATTCAGTAGGAGGAATCGCTATGATGTAATGGTTAGTATTCAGTAGGAGAAGTCGATGTGATGTAATGGTTAGTATTCAGTAGGAGGAGTCGCTGTGATGTAATGGTTACTATTCAGTAGGAGGAGTCGCTGTGATGTAATGGTTAGTATTCAGTGGGAGGAGCCCCTGTGATGTAATGGTTACTGTTCAGAAGAAAGAGTCGCTGTGATGTAATGGTTAGTATTCAGTAGGATGAGTCGCTGTGATGAAATGGTAAGTATTCAGTAGGAGGAGTCGCTGTGATGTAATGGTAAGTATTCAGTAGGAGGAGTTGCTGTGATGTAATTTCTTACTATTCAGTAGGAGGAGTCGCTGTGATGTAATGTTTAGTATAAAGTAGGAGGAGTCGCTGTGATGTAATGGTTAGTATTCCGTAGGAGGAGTCGCTGTGATGTAATGGTTAGTATTGAGTAGGAGGAGTCGCTGTGATGTAATGGTTAGTATTCAGTAGGAGGAGTCGCTGTGATGTAATGGTTAGTATTGAGTAGGAGGAGTCGCTGTGATGTAATGGTTACTATTTATTAGGCGGAGTCGCTGTGATGTAATGGTTAGTATTCAGTAGGAGGAGTCGCTGTGATGTAATGGTTACTATGCAATAGGAGGAGTCGCTGTGATGTAATGGTTAGTATTCAGTAGGAGGAGTCGCTGTGATGTAATGGTTATTATTCAGTAGGAGGAGTCGCTGTGATGTAATGGTTATGATTCAGTAGGAGGAGTCGCTGTGATGTAATAGTTAGTATTCAGTAGGAGGAGTCGCTGTGATGTAATGGTTAATATTCAGTAGGAGGAGTCGCTGTGATGTAATGTTTAGTATTGAGTAGGAGGAATGGCTGTGATGTAATGGCAAGTATTCAGTAGGAGGAGTCGCTGTGATGTAATGTTTAGTATTCAGTAGGAGGAGTTGCTGTGATGTAATGGTTAGTATTCTGTAGGAGGAGTCGCTGTGGTGTAATGTTTAGTATTCAGTAGGAGGAGTCGCTGTGATGTAATGTTTAGTATTCAGTAGGAGGAGTCGCTGTGTTGTAATGGTTAGTATTCAGTAGAAGGAGTCGCTGTGATGTAATGGTTAGTATTCAGTAGGAGGAGTCGCTGTGATGTAATGGTTAGTATTTAGTAGAAGGAGTCGCTGTGATGTAATGGTTAGTATTCAGTAGGAGGAGTCGCTGTGATGTAATGTTTAGTATTCTTTAGGAGGAGTCGCTGTGATGTAATGTTTAGTACTCAGTAGGAGGAGTCGGTTTGATGTAATGGTTAGTATTCAGTAGGAGGAGTCGCTGGGATGTAATGGTTAGTATTCAGTAGGAGGAGTCGCTGTGATGTAATGTTTATTATTCAGAAGAAGCAGTCGCTGTGATGTAATGTTTAGACTTTAGTTCGAGGAGTCGCTGTGATGTAATGGTTAGAATTCAGTAGGAGGAGTCGCTGTTATGTAATGGTTAATATTCAGTAGGAGGAGTCGCTGTGATGTAATGTTTAGTATTCAGTAGGAGGAGTCGCTGTGATGTAATGGCAAGTATTCAGTAGGAGGAGTCGCTGTGATGTAATGTTTAGTATTCAGTAGGAGGAGTTGCTGTGATGTAATGGTTAGTATTCAGTAGGAGGAGTCGCTGTGGTGTAATGTTTAGTATTCAGTAGGAGGAGTCGCTGTGATGTAATGTTTAGTATTCAGTAGGAGGAGTTGCTGTGTTGTAATGGTTAGTATTCAGTAGAAGGAGTCGCTGTGATGTAATGGTTAGTATTCAGTAGGAGGAGTCGCTGTGATGTAATGGTTAGTATTTAGTAGAAGGAGTCGCTGTGATGTAATGGTTAGTATTCAGTAGGAGGAGTCGCTGTGATGTAATGTTTAGTATTCAGTAGGAGGAGCCGCTGTGATGTAATGTTTAGTATTCAGTAGGAGGAGTCGGTTAGATGTAATGGTTAGTATTCAGTAGGAGGAGTCGCTGGGATGTTATGGTTAGTATTCAGTAGGAGGAGTCGCTGTGATGTAATGTTTATTATTCAGAAGAAGGAGTCGCTGTTATGTAATGTTTAGTCTTCAGTTCGAGGAGTCGCTGTGATGTAATGGTTAGAATTCAGTAGGAGGAGTCGCTGTTATGTAATGTTTAGTATTCAGTAGGAGGATTCGCTGTGATGTAATGTTTAGTATTCAGTAGGAGGAGTCGCTGTGATGTAATGGTTAGTATTCAGTAGGAGGAGTCGCTGTGATGTAATGGTTAGTATTCAGTAGGAGGAATCGCTGTGATGTAATGGTTAGTATTCAGTAGGAGGAGTCGCTGTGATGTAATGTTTAGTCTTCAGTAGGAGGAGTCGCTGTGATGTAATGTTTAGTATTCAGTAGGAGGAGTCGCTGTGATGTAATGTCTGTCAGTCTGTCTGTGTGTCTGTCTGGTCTGCCTGGTCTGTCTGGTCTGTCTGGTCTGGTTTGTCTGTCTGTCAGTCTGTCTGGCCTGTCTGGGTTATGTATGTCTGTCTGCCTGTCTGTCTGGTCTCTGTCTGTCTGTCTGTCTGTCTGTCTGGCTCTCTGCCTGGCCTGTCTGGGTCTCTGTCTGCCTCTCTGTCAAGCCTGTCTGGATATCTGTCTGGACCTCTGTCTGGCCTGTCTGGTCTCTGTGTGTCTATCTGTCTGTCTGTCTGTCTGTCTGTCTGTTTGTGTATCTGTCTGTCTGTCTGTCTGTCTGTCTGTCTGTCTGTTTGTCTGTCTATCTGGCCTGTCTGGTCTCTGTCTGTCTGTCTGTCTGGTCTCTGTCTGTCTCTCTGTCTGTCTGTCTGTCTGTCTGTCTGTCTGTTTGTCTGTCTGTCTGGTTCTCTGTCTTGTTCTCTGTCTGGCTCTATGTCTGGCCTGTCTGTCTGTCTGTCTGTCTGTCTGTCTGTCTGGGTCACTGTCTGGCTCCCCGTCTGTGTCTCTGTCTGTCTGTCTGTCTGTCTGGCCTTTCTCTCTGTCTGTCTGTCTGGGTCTCTGTCTGGGTCTCTGTCTGGCCTGTTTGTCTGTCTCTCTGTCTGTCTGGCTCTCTCTGTCTGTCTATCTGTCTGTCTGTCTAGGTCTCTGTCTGGCTCTCTGTTTGGCCTGTCTGGCTCTCTGTCTGGCTCTGTGTTTGTCTGTCTGTCTGGGTCTCTGTCTGGCCTGTCTGGGTCTCTGTCTGGCTCTTTGTCTTTTCAGAGACACAGACAGACAGACAGACAGACAGGCCAGAAAGACAAACTGACAGACAGGCCAGACTGAGACATAGAAAGAGACCCAGACAGACAGACAGACAGACAGAGAGCCATACAGAGACCCAGAGAGACAGACAGACAGAGACCCTGACAGAGACCCAGACAGGCCAGACAGAAAGCCAGACAGAAACAAAGAAAGACAGACAGACAGACAGATAGACAGACATACGGAGACCCAGACAGGCCAAACAGAGAGCCAGACAGAGAGCCATACAGAGACCCAGACAGACAGACAGATACACAGGCCAGACAGAGACCCAGACAGAGACCCAGACGGACAAACAGAGTGCCAGACAGAGACACAGACATACAGACAGACAGAGAGACAGACAGAGACCCAGACAGTACAGACAGAGAGCCAGACAGAGACCCAGACAGACAGACAGACAGACAGAGAGCTAGACAGAGACACAGACAGACAGCCAGACAGACAGATAGACAGGCCAGACAGAGACCCATACATAGACCCAGACAGACAACCAGAGTGCCAGACAGAGACCCAGACAGAGACACAGACAGACAGACAGACAGAGACCCAGACAGACAGACAGGCCAGACAGACAAACAGACAGACAGGCCAGACTGAGTTCTAGAAAGAGACCCAGACAGACAGACAGACAGACAGAGAGCCAGACGGAGACCCAGAGAGACAGACAGACAGAGAGCCAGAGAGACAGACAGACAGAGAGCCAGACAGAGACCCAGACAGACAGACAGACAGACAGACAGACAGACAGACAGACAGACAGACAGATAAACAGACAGACAGACAGACAGACAGATAGACATACAGACAGACAGACAGACAGACAGACAGACAGACAGACAGACAGACAGACAGACAGACAGACAGACAGACAGACAGACAGACAGACAGATAGACAGGCCAGACAGATAGACAGACATACAGACAGAAAAACAGAAAGCCAGACAGAGACACAGGCAGACAGAGAGACAGACAGACAGAGACGCAGACAGGCCAGACAAAGAGCCAGACAGAGACCCAGACAGACAGACAGGCCAGACAGACAAACAGACAGACAGGCAAGACTGAGGCCTAGAAAGAGACCCAGACAGACAGACAGACAGACAGACAGACAGACAGAGAGCCAGACAGAGACCCACATATACAGACAGACAGAGACCCAGACAGGCAAGACAGAGAGCCAGACAGAGACCCAGACAGACAGACAGACAGACAGACAGACAGACAGACATATAGACAGGCCAGACAGAGAGCCAGACAGAGACCTAGACAGACAAACAGAGACCCAGACAGAACAGACAGAGACCTAGACAGAGACCCAGACAGACAGACAGACAGACAGACAGATAGACATACAGAGACCCAGAGAGACAGACAGACAGAGACCCTGACAGAGCCCCAGACAGGCCAGACAGAAAGCCAGACAGAAACAAAGAAAGACAGACAGACAGACAGATAGACAGACATACGGAGACCCAGACAGGCCAAACAGAGAGCCAGACAGAGAGCCATACAGAGACCCAGACAGACAGACAGACAGACAGACAGACAGACATATAGACAGGCCAGACTGAGAGCCAGACAGAGACCTAGACAGACAAACAGAGACCCAGACAGAACAGACTGAGACATAGAAAGAGATCCAGACAGACAGACAGACAGACAGAGAGCCATACAGAGACCCAGAGAGACAGACAGACAGAGACCCTGACAGAGACCCAGACAGGCCAGACAGAAAGCCAGACAGAAACAAAGAAAGACAGACAGACAGACAGATAGACAGACATACGTAGACCCAGACAGGCCAAACAGAGAGCCAGACAGAGAGCCATACAGAGACCCAGACAGAAAGACAGATAGACAGGCCAGACAGAGACCCAGACAGAGACCCAGACGGACAAACAGAGTGCCAGACAGAGACACAGACATACAGACAGACAGAGAGACAGACAGAGACCCAGACAGTACAGACAGAGAGCCAGACAGAGACCCAGACAGACAGACAGACAGACAGAGAGCTAGACAGAGACACAGACAGACAGCCAGACAGACAGATAGACAGGCCAGACAGAGACCCATACATAGACCCAGACAGACAACCAGAGTGCCAGACAGAGACCCAGACAGAGACACAGACAGACAGACAGACAGAGACCCAGACAGACAGACAGGCCAGACAGACAAACAGACAGACAGGCCAGACTGAGTTCTAGAAAGAGACCCAGACAGACAGACAGAGAGCCAGACGGAGACCCAGAGAGACAGACAGACAGAGAGCCAGAGAGACAGACAGACAGAGAGCCAGACAGAGACCCAGACAGACAGACAGACAGACAGACAGACAGACAGACAGATAAACAGACAGACAGACAGACAGATAGACATACAGACAGACAGACAGACAGACAGACAGACAGACAGACAGACAGACAGACAGACAGACAGACAGATAGACAGGCCAGACAGATAGACAGACATACAGACAGAAAAACAGAAAGCCAGACAGAGACACAGGCAGACAGAGAGACAGACAGACAGAGACGCAGACAGGCCAGACAAAGAGCCAGACAGAGACCCAGACAGACAGACAGGCCAGACAGACAAACAGACAGACAGGCAAGACTGAGGCCTAGAAAGAGACCCAGACAGACAGACAGACAGACAGACAGACAGACAGAGAGCCAGACAGAGACCCACATATACAGACAGACAGAGACCCAGACAGGCAAGACAGAGAGCCAGACAGAGACCCAGACAGACAGACAGACAGACAGACAGACATATAGACAGGCCAGACAGAGAGCCAGACAGAGACCGAGACAGACAGACATACAAACAGAGAGCCAGACAGAGACACAGACAGACAGACAGACAGACAGACAGACAGACAGACAGACAGACAGACAGACAGACAGACAGACAGACAGACGGAGACCAAGACAGGCCAGACAGAGAGCCAGACTGAGACCCAGACAGACAGACAGAGAGTCAGACAGAGACCCAGACAGAGACCCAGACAGACAGACATACAGACAGACAGACAGGTCAGACAGACAGACAGACAGACAGACAGGCCAGACAGAGACCCAGAAAGGGAACCAGACAGACAGACAGACAGACAGACAGATATACAGACCAGATAAAGACCCAGACAGAGACCCACACAGACAAACAGAGTGCCAGACAAAGACACAGACAGACAGACAGACAGAGACCCAAACAGAACAGACAGAGATCCAGACAGAGACCCGGACAGACAGACAGACAGACAGACAAAGAGACAGACAGAGACCAAGACAGACAGACAGACAGACAGACAGACAGACAGACAGATAGACAGGCCAGACAGAGACCCAGACAGAGACCTAGACAGACAAACAGAGACCCAGACAGAGCAGACAGAGACCCAGACAGAGACCCAGACAGACAGACAGACAAACAGACAGATAGCCAGACAGAGACCCAGACAGACAGACAGACAGACAGACAGATAGACAGGCCAGACAGAGATCCAGACAGAGACCCAGACAGACAAACAGATAGACAGACAGAGACACAGGCAGACATACAGACTGAAAAACAGAGACCCAGACAGGCCAGACACAGAGCCAGACAGAGACCCAGACAGACAGACAGGCCAGACAGAGACACAGAAAGAGACCCAGACAGACAGACAGACAGACAGATAGACAGACAGACAGACAGAGAGACAGATAGGCAGGCCAGACAGAGAGCCAGAACAAGACCCAGACAGACAGACAGACAAACAGAGAGCCAGACAGAAATCCAAACAGACAGACAGACAGACAGATAGACAGGTCAGACAGACAGACAGACAGACAGACAGGCCAGACAGAGACCCAGAAAGGGAACCAGACAGACAGACAGACAGACAGATAGACAGACCAGATAAAGACCCAGACAGAGACCCACACAGACAAACAGAGTGCCAGACAGAGACACATACAGACAGACAGAAAGACAGAGACCCAAACAGAACAGACAGAGATCCAGACAGAGACCCGGACAGACAGACAGACAGACAGACAAAGAGACAGACAGAGACCAAGACAGACAGACAGACAGACAGACAGACAGACAGACAGATAGACAGGCCAAACAGAGACCCAGACAGAGACCTAGACAGACAAACAGAGACCCAGACAGAACAGACAGAGACCTAGACAGAGACCCAGACAGACAGACAGACAGACAGACAGATAGCCAGACAGAGACCCAGACAGACAGACAGACAGACAGACAGATAGACAGGCCAGACAGAGATCCAGACAGAGACCCAGACAGACAAACAGATAGACAGACAGAGACACAGGCAGACAGACAGACTGAAAAACAGAGACCCAGACAGGCCAGACACAGAGCCAGACAGAGACCCAGACAGACAGACAGGCCAGACAGAGACACAGAAAGAGACACAGACAGACAGACAGACAGACAGACAGACAGACAGACAGACAGATAGGCAGGCCAGACAGAGAGCCAGAACAAGACCCAGACAGACAGATAGACAAACAGAGAGCCAGACAGAAATCCAAACAGACAGACAGACAGACAGATAGACAGAGAGCCAGACAGAGACCCAGACAGACATACAGACAGATAGACAGAGAGCCAGACAGACAGACAGACAGACAGTCAGACAGACAGTCAGGCATACACCCAGACAGGCCAGACAGAGAGCCAGACAGAGACCAAGACAGACAGACAGACAGACAGACATACAGAGACCCAGACAGGCCAGACTGACAAACAGACAGACAGGCCAGACAGAGACCCAGAAAGAGACCCAGACAGACAGACAGACATACAGAGACCCAGACAGGCCAGATAGAGAGCCAGACAGAGAGCCAGACAGAGATCCAGACAGACAGACAGACAGATAGACAGACCAGACAGAGAGCCAGACAGAGACCCAGACAGACAGACAAACAGAGAGCCAGACTGAAACACAGACAGACAGACAGACAGAGAGCCGGACAGACAGACTGATAGACCGGCCAGACAGAGAGCCAGCCAAAGAACCGGACAGACAGACAGACATACAGAGAGCCAGACAGAGAAACAGGCAGACAGACAGACAGAAACACAGAGAGCCAGACAGACAGACAGACAGACAGACAGACAGACAGACATACAGACAGACATACAGACAGACAGACAGACAGACAGATAGACCGGCCAGACAGAGATCCAGACAGAGACCCAGACAGACAGACAGACAAACAGAGAGTCAGACTGAGACACATACAGACATACAGACAGACAGACAGACAGAGACCAAGACGGAGTGCCAGACAGAGACCAGACAGACAGACAGACAGAGAGCCAGACAGAGACCAGACAGGCAGACAGACAGATGGCCAGACAGAGAACAAGGTAGGCCAGACAGAGACCCAGACAGATAGGCAGACCGACAGACACACAGACAGACAGACATGCCAGCCAGACAGACAGCCAGACAGACAGACAGAGACCCAGACAGAGAGCCAGACAGAGACCCAGACAGACAGAAAGACAGAAAGAGACACAGACAGAAAGACAGACAGTCAGACAGACAGAGAGCCAGACAGATACCCAGACAGAGACCCAGACAGACAGAGAGCCAGGCAGAGACCCACATATACAGACAGACAGAGACCCAGACAGGCAAGACAGAGAGCCAGACAGAGACCCAGACAGACAGACAGACAGACAGACAGACATATAGACAGGCCAGACAGAGAGCCAGACAGAGACCGAGACAGACAGACATACAAACAGAGAGCCAGACAGAGACACAGACAGACAGACAGACAGACAGACAGACAGACAGACAGACGGAGACCAAGACAGGCCAGACAGAGAGCCAGACTGAGACCCAGACAGACAGACAGAGAGTCAGACAGAGACCCAGACAGAGACCCAGACAGACAGACATACAGACAGACAGACAGGTCAGACAGACAGACAGACAGACAGACAGACAGGCCAGACAGAGACCCAGAAAGGGAACCAGACAGACAGACAGACAGACAGATAGACAGACCAGATAAAGACCCAGACAGAGACCCACACAGACAAACAGAGTGCCAGACAGAGACACAGACAGACAGACAGACAGACAGAGACCCAAACAGAACAGACAGAGATCCAGACAGAGACCCGGACAGACAGACAGACAGACAGACAAAGAGACAGACAGAGACCAAGACAGACAGACAGACAGACAGACAGACAGACAGACAGATAGACAGGCCAGACAGAGACCCAGACAGAGACCTAGACAGACAAACAGAGACCCAGACAGAACAGACAGAGACCCAGACAGAGACCCAGACAGACAGACAGACAGACAAACAGACAGATAGCCAGACAGAGACCCAGACAGACAGACAGACAGACAGACAGATAGACAGGCCAGACAGAGATCCAGACAGAGACCCAGACAGACAAACAGATAGACAGACAGAGACACAGGCAGACAGACAGACTGAAAAACAGAGACCCAGACAGGCCAGACACAGAGCCAGACAGAGAACCAGACAGACAGACAGGCCAGACAGAGACACAGAAAGAGACCCAGACAGACAGACAGACAGATAGACAGACAGACAGACAGAGAGACAGACAGACAGACAGACAGATAGGCAGGCCAGACAGAGAGCCAGAACAAGACCCAGACAGACAGACAGACAAACAGAGAGCCAGACAGAAATCCAAACAGACAGACAGACAGACAGATAGACAGAGAGCCAGACAGAGACCCAGACAGACATACAGACAGATAGACAGAGAGCCAGACAGACAGACAGTCAGACAGACAGTCAGGCATACACCCAGACAGGCCAGACAGAGAGCCAGACAGAGACCAAGACAGACAGACAGACAGACAGACATACAGAGACCCAGACAGGCCAGACTGACAAACAGACAGACAGGCCAGACAGAGACCCAGAAAGAGACCCAGACAGACAGACAGACATACAGAGACCCAGACAGGCCAGATAGAGAGCCAGACAGAGAGCCAGACAGAGATCCAGACAGACAGACAGACAGATAGACAGACCAGACAGAGAGCCAGACAGAGAC
>JAWPHD010017614.1:5000-7500 GCA_037043455.1 Cyrtodaria siliqua | reverse complement strand
ACAGAGACCCAGACAGATAGACAGACAGACAGACAGACAAACAGAAGGCCATACAGAG
Source organism: Cyrtodaria siliqua (assembly GCA_037043455.1). Lineage (NCBI taxonomy): Eukaryota > Metazoa > Mollusca > Bivalvia > Adapedonta > Hiatellidae > Cyrtodaria > Cyrtodaria siliqua. The sequence continues at coordinate 7,442 of JAWPHD010017614.1, read as the reverse complement.
ACACAGGCAGACAGTGAGACAGACAGACAGAGACGCAGACAGGCCAGACAAAGAGCCAGACAGAGACCCAGACAGACAGACGGACAGACAGACAGACAGAGAGCCAGACAGAGACAAAAACAGACAGACAGACAGACAGGACAGACAGACAGCCAGACAGACAGGCCAGACAGAGACCCAGAAAGAGACCCAGACAAACAGACAGACAGAGAGCCTGACAGAGACACAGACAGACAGACAGACAGATATACAGAGACCCAGACAAGCCAGACAGAGAGCCAGACAGAGACCCAGACAGGCCAGACAGAGAGCCAGACAGAGACCCAGACAGGCAGACAGACAGAGGGCCATACAGAGAACAAGGTAGGCCAGACAGAGACCCAGACAGATAGGCAGACAGACAGACACACAGACAGACAGACATGCCAGCCAGACAGGCCAGACAGAGACCCAGAAAGAGACCCAGACAGTCAGACAGACAGACAGATAGCCAGACAGAGACCCAGACAGACATACATACAGACAGACAGACAGACAGACATACAGACAGACAGACAGACATAGACCCAGACAGACAGACAGACAGACAGACAGACAGACAGACAGACAGACAGACAGACAGACAGACAGACAGACAGACAGACAGACAGACAGACAGACAGACAGACAGACAGACAGACAGACAGACAGACAGACAGACAGACAGACAGACAGACAGACAGACAGACAGACAGACAGACAGACAGACAGACAGACAGACAGACAGACAGACAGACAGACAGACAGACAGACAGACAGACAGACAGACAGACAGACAGACAGACAGACAGACAGACAGACAGACAGACAGACAGACAGACAGACAGACAGACAGACAGACAGACAGACAGACAGACAGACAGACAGACAGACAGACAGACAGACAGACAGACAGACAGACAGACAGACAGACAGACAGACAGACAGACAGACAGACAGACAGACAGACAGACAGACAGACAGACAGACAGACAGACAGACAGACAGACAGACAGAGACCCAGACAGACCGACAGACAAACAGAGAGCCAGACAGAGAAACAGGCAGACAGACAGACAGACAGATAGAGACCCAGACAGGCCAGATAAAGAGCCAGACAGAGACCCAGACAGAGACCCAGACAGAGACCCAGACAGATAGACAGAGAGCCAGACAAAGACGCAGACAGATAGACAGACAGACAGACAGACAAACAGAAAGACAGACAGAGACACAGGCAGACATAGATACAGACAGACAGAGACGCAGACAGGCCAGACAAAGAGCCAGACAGAGACCCAGACAGACAGACAGACAGAAAGAGAGCCAGACAGAGACACAGACAGACAGACAGACAGATAGACAGGCCATACAGAGAACCAGACAGAGACACAGGCAGACAGAGATACAGACAGACAGAGACGCAGACAGGCCAGACAAAGAGCCAGACAGAGACCCAGACAGATAGACAGACAGAAAGAGAGCCAGACAGAGACACAGACAGACAGACAGACAGACAGACAGACAGACAGGCCAGAAAGACAAACTGACAGACAGGCCAGACTGAGACATAGAAAGAGACCCAGACAGACAGACAGACAGACAGACAGAGAGCCAGACATAGACCCAGAGAGACAGACAGACAGAGACCCTGACAGAGACCCAAACAGGCCAGACAGAGAGCCAGACAGAAACAAAGACAGACAGACAGACAGACAGACAGACAGACATACGGAGACCCAGACAGGCCAAACAGAGAGCCAGACAAAGAGCCATACAGAGACCCAGACAGACAGACAGATAGACAGGCCAGACAGAGACCCAGACAGAGACCCAGACGGACAAACAGAGTGCCAGACAGAGACACAGACAGACAGACAGACAGACAGACAGACAGACAGACAGACAGACAGACAGAGACCCATACAGAACAGACAGAGAGCCAGACAGAGACCCAGACAGACAGACAGACAGACAGACAGAGAGCTAGACAGAGACCCAGACAGACAGACAGACAGACAGATAGACATGCCAGACAGAGACCCATACATAGACCCAGACAGACAACCAGAGTGCCAGACAGAGACACAGACAGACAGACAGACAGACAGACAGACAGACAGACAGACAGACAGAGACCCAGACAGACAGACAGGCCAGACAGACAAACAGACAGACAGGCCAGACTGAGTTCTAGAAAGAGACCCAGACAGACAGACAGACAGACAGAGAGCCAGACGGAGACCCAGAGAGACAGACAGACAGAGAGCCAGAGAGACAGACAGACAGAGACCCAGACAGAGACCCAGACAGACAGACAGACAGACAGACAGACAGACAGATAAACAGACAGACAGACAGACAGACAGACATACAGACAGACAAAGAGACAGACAGACAGACAGACAGACAGACAGACAGATA
>JAWPHD010017613.1:0-43758 GCA_037043455.1 Cyrtodaria siliqua | reverse complement strand
GATTATTCCACAAATTAATACATGATGGAACAAATGAATTTCTGAAAAGTTCTGTTCTTGTATTAAAAATATTATAATCGTTACGGTTTCTTAAGTTATAAGGTGTAGAAAGTCCTACAATTTCAGGGAAAAGATTATTTAAATATTCGGGGGTAATTCCATTTTTTATTTTATAAGCAACGATAAGTTTTTGATATTTACGCCTTTCTTCAAGAGAAAGCCAACCTATTTCTTTATATAAATTTCGAAGTGAAACAGATCGGGTTAACCCAGTAACAATACGAGCGGCTTCGTGTTGTATTTTTTCGAGATTATCTTTTTCATAGTTAGTGCAACTATCCCAAACAGATGAGCCGTATTCTAAAATTGGCCGCAAGAATGAAATGTATATTTGGTTAAGCGCTTTTCTGTTGACTGTAAACTTAATTTTTCTCATCATTCCTAGAACCTTAGAAGATGAGTTTATTACACAATTAACATGTTCATGCCATTTTCCGTCGCTACTTAGTGTAAGACCCAAGTGCTTGTGATGACTTACAAATGTGACATTAGTATTGTTAAACACTAGAGAGGGAAACGGTATATTTTTCTTAAGCGTAAATAAAATAGCTTCAGTTTTATTAGGATTAAAGTCAACTAACCATTGTTTTGACCAGTCAGAAATAACACATAAGTCATGATTTAGAATACCCTCAATATCAGATATGTTTGACGCGGTGAATGCTAGTGATGTATCATCTGCAAATATACGAGTGATACTTAACAAATGTTCTGCTATGTCGTTAATAAAAATCAAAAAGAATAGGGGGCCTAGCACAGAACCTTGAGGAACCCCAGCTGTTGTTGCTTGACTTCTGGACATACTTGAACCTAAGAAAACTCTTTGTGTACGACCAGTTAAGTAACTTTCTATCCATTTCAAAACGTCACCATTTACACCGCTCTGTTTCAGTTTAAAAAGTAGTCCTTTGATCCAGACCCTATCAAAGGCTTTCGAAACATCACAAAAGACCATGCATGTGAATTGACCCGAATCGATACCTAGACAAACTTGATGGTAGATATCGATTAACTGGTGTACAGTTGAATGACCTCTTAAAAAACCAGATTGTAGTTTATATATAAGGTTATTTCTAATGAAAAAATTGTATATGTGTTTATACACAACCCTTTCCATTAACTTACCAACGCAACTTAAGAGTGCAATTGGTCTATAGTTAGACGATTCATTAGAGTTTCCCTTTTTAAAGAGTGGCATGATATTACCCGATTTCCACAAATCAGGATATTGGCATACAGATATAGATTTATTGAATAACAGAGCTAAAGGTTTTGCAATTGTGCCTTTAGTTTTTATTAATACTTTATGACTTATTTTATCTTCGCCAACAGATTTGTTGGGATTTAGATTTGCTATAATATCAACAATTTCAGATTCGGTTATGTAAATATTGTCAATGGTGTTATTTGTTTTAGTGGTAAATACAGGAAGCCTTGTACTGTTCTGTTCTTCACTGATTGAAGAGATTGAAATAAAATAGTCATTTAAGCAGTTCGCTTTGTCAGTATCATTAAAATGGAATATTTCATCCCCGTTGTCTAATGTTGTTTTTAATGGAGGAATTATTTCACATTTTTTTTTTGATTTAACTAATTGCTTTAATAATTTCCAGTAAAGTTTGGGATTATTCTTATTGCTGTCAACTATTAAATCCTCCATATTACTAAAATATTGTTCTTTTGCATACTTTTTTAAATTATTTACTTTATTTCTAGCGTGTTTGTATTTTGTCCAGTTGTCTGTCTTGTTTGTTTTAAGTGCTTTAGTCTTTAGTCTGTCACGTTGTCTTGAGTGTGATCTTATTTCAGAATTGTACCATGGTTTATCATTTGGTCTTATTATAACATCTTTGAACGGGATACATTCGTCCATATATACTACTATTTGGTCAGTGAACTTTGAACATATATGATTTATACAATCATTGTTATTTATAAAATTCCAGTCAGTATTTGCAATTTTGTCATTCAGTTTGTCGAAGTCTGCATGTTTATAAAACCATACTTTACGTCTGACGTTAGGTGTATCTTTAACAATAAATGATAAAAACATATAAGTACATTTATGATCACTGATTTCAGAAGGTACATCAAATGTTCCCTCGTTCAGTGACTTGAGTGAGTCTGATATCAGAATTGGATCTATCAATGTCGCACTTGAGTGTGTGACCCTAGTAGGTTCGGAAATAACGTTGGATAAATTGTTTAATAGCATAATATTCTTCAGATGTTTACAATTTGGATTAAGTAGATCTTCGTTTAGATCGCCTACAATAATAATGTCCTTATTTATGTCAAGGGCCTTTTCAATAGATATATTAAAAGAATCCCAAAACGATACGTTTGTGTTTGGTGCACGGTAAACATTACACAAAATAATATTAATTCCTTTGGACCTTACTTCTATCCAAATAGCGTCAATTAACGGGGTTTCTAGGTCATTTAAACGTTTACAAACTAGTTTGTTGGAAACGTACGTCAATAAACCACTAGAAAAAGGAGTCCTATCAAGACGAAAAGGATTATAATAACCGTCGAGTAAAAGAATATCGTCATTAATTTCTTGGTTAAGATGCGTTTCGGTAAAACACAAAATATCAAATTCCAAAAAATTATCTTTAATATAATCAAATTTCGTCCGAATGCTCCTAATATTCAAGTGCATTAAGGAAAGACAGTTATGTGATTCGTGTGTATTATCGCCAGGTCCTGGATTTTCAGCTATATCACCTGACATTAGAACTAATAAAACTATAACTAGTGCAAAATTAATGTTAAGAATACTTTCACGTAACAATGAACATAATGTTTTACAATAGTTTGCAACTTTTTGCTTTAGATTTGACAATATGAGAAGGATTATCATCATTAACGACAAATGTTTGAAAATAAGACATTTCGAAATAGAACTAGATCTGTTATTAAATATACCGATTGACATTCTCCAAGAAGTTACATCATTACCTATTAGGTAGTAAGAAAATACATAAGAAAAAGAATGTCAGTCGGCATATACAAATGCAATAAATGCAGTTGGTTCTCCTTACAACATACGGATCAAACAAATGTGTTGTCAAACAATGCAAAGGAAAATCAATAGGTAATGCTGTATGATTGAAAAACAGAAAACATAACAGACAAAATGTAATCATTGAGAAAATAGAAAAAGATGGAGCTATAATAAACGGTTAAAAATACATGTTTGTTAACACTGCTTAATCAATTAATTAGTAGTGAAAATGAGTATATAAACGAGTGAAACTGGTGAATATTACAATTGTTCCTATGAAACAAGTAATATGTAAACAGCCACATATACATATAAGCATTTACAAATATGCATACACAATCAGGTGTATTTACCCATAAACATACAAACATATACACAAACACCAAATCAGTGTAACTGATACATTGAAATCAACTTCCAACACACAAATCATCACTGGTAAATTAATACGTAAAGATAATTGAATATCAATTGAATCGTTCAAAGTAAATGACACTATTAAATCGGTATTGAACTAAATCGAAGAAACAAAATAAATAATAATAGAAAAAAAAATAAAAACATTCTTTTTTTTTTTTAAACCAAACACATATGGTCCGCCTGAGACAAACCCCGAATTTATTATAGAATTATGGCCCTTTGTTTGACTTAGAACGATAGATATAGTTCAAGTAGGCATGCAAGTCGAACAGGAAATGTAGCATTCACAGAACACAGTCAACCATAAAATCCCTGTGAGATGTATAAAAGCACTATTTATGGGATGTACGGGAATACTTTTTACGGCCACAAAAAAGCACAATCAACACCATTGTGACAATAAAAGTACTTATGAAATATAGCATTCACAGGTAAACCATACAATCCATGTGGGATGTAAACATAAAGATATTGACTGGATGTGCGGGGAGACATTTTACGGTCGCCACACGATACAAACAACACTATTGTGACAATAAAATTAGGTAGGAAGTGTAGCTGTTACAGAACACAGTCAAATATACAATCCGTGTGGGATGAGAGAGATGAGACGAATACAGGGTAATTCAGGAACTCTGCCCTTCTTTTACCAACGATAAGATTCCGGTGGTTCTTTAATGAGTTCCATGGATAGATTCCGATACACAGGATCTCCTACTTTAACTCCCCCATACGACGGACGAGGCAACGTGAACATGTCTTGCCCAAGAACACACCGACGAGGCACCGAAGAGGCACCGACGACGCGTGAACTTGGGTCCTCCGGTTATAAATCCACCGCTCTATCCGCTGGGCTACTCCTACATCACTATAAAATCACTTATAAAGAACACTCAAGCATTTTCCCGGGATTCACCGACCCATCCTACTTGAATATTTGTTATCCCAATATTTTACATATGGAAGGGTGTTTTGACGAAAGGCTTTTCTGGAAAAATCGTATTAAGTAATCACTTACTAATTTACCTACCACCCCAACTCCAACCCCACCAACAAAAAAAACACACACCCTCTGATGTAAGTATTTTCTTTTGAACTGGAGATCTTTGTGAATATATGATAATATTATGCAACACAAATACCTAGATGTCCCAGATATGTTGGTGGGTGTGTGCGTGCGTGCGTGCGCGGGTGTGTGTGTGTTTCAAAGTAAAACGGCGCATCATAATAAGGGAGCTTATGTTTGACTTTCAATTACAACGCACATTTTTCGAGAGGGGATGCAATGCCAAAGATAGTCAAATGATGTTTAAACATATTGTTTGTGCATAGTCTTGTCCTATTGTAATATTTCTAAGTTTCTTTGATATGCTACCATTTTTAAAACGCAAATATTCGTGTTTACGTAGCTACATGCCTTCTATCAAAATGATATAAAGACACACTGTTATCACTTAACACTACTTATACACAATTACGAACAATGTTGTTCACATTCGTAGTAATAGTTATCAAAACTCAATATTTCATGATTTAAAACACGAAGTAGGGTACCTTTATAGGAACACATGACGTATTTTGTCAATACGAATATTTACATGCGGAGGGTTATGAGTTATCTCTCCTGTTTTGATGTTTTTGATTAATACGCTGTTTGTGTCATTGCTACATCACCTCTTTAGGAAACTTTCAAATAAAATAACATTTTTCCTTTATAATCGATAATGAAGGAAACTCGGAATATACTCCATCGCCCTGATTATTAATAATAATGGAATATACTCCATCGCACTGACTATTAATAATAATGGAATATACTCCATCGCACCGTGCAACTAGTAATAATAACGGAATATACTCCAACGCACCGACTAGTAATAATAATGGAATATACTCATTAAGAAATATGGTATATCCATAACAGGAAAACATAAAAAATTAACCATGAACGAAATGTGCGAATCGTTGGATTAAATATATTTCGAAACTCAGGTAATTCAATGTTTACATTTTGGATTTGGAAAATTGTTTTACAAACCAATTAGCAGTGGTATGGCTGGATTAAATGAGTAAATTAAACAGTCTTTTTCATTGTATAATTAATTAAATATTGCTCCTTGTTTGCAGTACAGTGCGGACCTACGATGCCATTGTGTTTGGACGCTGTGGTTTCTATATGACCCTATATGTCATTTTCGTCGATTTGAAACTACATCACACGTGATTCATTCATGTTATTATCAGTTAAAATAGGGACTGTGTAGCTTTAAAAATAGATTTTAAAAGGAAATATGGTGACGCTATCGGTGGCGATTTCCGATCACTGGTAAATTAACAACAATATCTTTTTTGAATAAATAACACTTCATACATGTTTATATTGACCCTAAAATGTTGCGTTTCTTATTTCATTAAGTATATTTTAAATTGATACTAGAATACTTCAACAATCTACTAACAGTTTAATTCTACATTATGCTAGTTTTAAATTCCGCCTTTAAGAAATAATTGAGCCGAGTGTGTTACATTTTATTCGTCGTGTATATCAGCACCGTATGGAGATTATTTTATTTTATGTCAGTTTTCCATAATAAGGTTTTAATGTTAATATAAATTAGTCAATTTTAAAAAATATTATAAAACTATATTGCATTGCACAAGATAGATACATGATAATCATAAACATCAATTGGTTACCCCTTTACAAAATAAATTTTCCAAACGGACCTCCTAACACCGCCATATTATATTTTAAAATATTTTTATTTTTCATTTTTTTGAAATGAAAATTCGTATGTGTATGATCAGTCAGGGGTGTCACGTATACACGTTATTTTCGTAATAACGTAAATGCGTTATTTTCGTCACGAAAACATCGGCAAATTCCAGCGTCCGTATTTTGACATTTGTTTCAGTTTGACATGGAAAACCCGACATCTTAGCATATTTTATAACGTCTCCCTTAACTTACTAGTTGTATACGAAGAATGTACATACTTATGTGCGCCTGAGAGCAGTTTTTTTTATCAAAATATCTAATTTTTTGCTCCATTTTAAATGTTTATTGACTATTTTCGTCCCTTTTTTTTTTACGTTTTCCGATTTTTCTGACGCTATTTGACATTTTTCCAAGTTAGTTACATGTGTTATCTTTACATTTTTGCAATAAAAAATGAGGCGCACGCCGTTTTTATTGGGGCGCACGACGAAATTAGTTGATGCGTGTATGCTCAAAATAACGTAAATACGTTATATTGAGAGACCATTTATGGCCGGTATGTCACAGATAACTCTGTGGGTCATGTTCTTCAATAATACAGTTTAGCCTATTTACCTCCCTCTTGTTCATTTGAAATATTAGCCTGCGGCTGATAACATTTACATCTGTGTCATGTGTGTGATGAGTTGTGTATATGTATTCGATACGTACATGACCATAATCACATCGTCGTGCAACACAACTGTGTAGAATAGATTTCTTTGGCGATTGGAAGCAGGCGTGTGGGCTGGAAACATATGCCACTGTAATGTTGTAATGTTTTAATATTGTTTTGTTTTTAAATGAAAAAACAGTAGTTTCTCTTTACACAAACTACTCCGACGTTTTATGTGAATTCAAATTAAGGGGAATAAGCGAGTAAGGAAATTTGATTAAGTCAAACGCTGTTAAAAGAGTTACACCCCTTTGAAAATGTATAGCAAACCATAAGGAAACCAAAATAACCTATTCCCGTTATTTTCAAATTATGATCAAAGGGAGACAACAGTTGTTTCTTTACGAAAATAACGCATTAAAGTTATTACGAAAATAACGTGTATACGTGACACCCCTGACTGATGATTTACCCGTATTTCAACATTACTGCAAAACAATTGTGTTTTTTGATGATTTATTTTCTGATGAGCTTTTCAATATTAATATATATCATTTTCGTTCAATTGTTCTATATATCAAGTTCAAGTGCCAGTATGGACATACTGACGGCACTTTTAACTCTTTTTGACAGTTGCTTGTTGTGGTATTATTTATTGTATTTGTTTCCTGTCTGGACATTTGTATCGTGTATTTACGTTTTCATTTCAGTACAATCGTTCAGTGTACAAGGCAACGTTGTGACAGAGAAGGGAAGTAGTATAACATTAACCTGTAGTGTGGCAAATTGGGGAGTGAGTACAAGCGTTAGCATAGATCAACTCAACTCAGTTCTGGCCACATGTTACCCATCAGCATGTGTACCAGATTCAGGCGCTAGTAGATACACATTCTCAACAGATGGCAATAGTATCTTTGTGAATATAGCATCACTTACTAGAGGTGTGGATGATGAAACTTGGAAATGCGGTACTGGTGGTGCTGGTGGTGCTAATATCGATCTGACAATCACTGTTTACAGTAAGTAGATCAAGTTCGGTAGTTTAATACAGGTAATAATTGATTTCTTTAACGACATACATACACTGTCTTAACATACTAGTTAACTAGTACTAGGTAAAAGAATACTGAAAAAGGATTCCTTAGGAGCAACGCAATCAAGCAAGATACTACAGTAAGATAGTGTGTGTGTGCGCTCGCGTAAATGCGTGCGCATGTATCGGGGTTTACGTCTCTTTTAAAAATATTTCAGTCATATCACCAAGGTGTCTGCTTATATAGCAGTGAGTTCAATGCTCAACTTTAAAGTGATGACAAGCTGGAACTGGAATGCCATACCGTAAACACGTGCCATCATACCCTAGCCATTTACATTATACTGACACTGGGCTCATGCGCCATAGCCTATATAGCATTAACCTTTATATGTTGAGCATCAAGCGATGGCACTACTAGTTTGATAAATATTGTTTTTAATGAATTGGGCTTGGTGACCTGATTTATTCGTTCATGTCACAATCAAGGCGTTTCAGTGTAGTTGGCATTATTCTCTACATCTCATGCCTACTACAAGTCACCTTCAAGGCATTGCAACGAAGTACTATTAACACACATACGCACTCGCTTATCATATATTGCATTCAGCATAAGCTTAATGTCCTCTATCAAGTTCAAATGAAAATCACATGTTTTACAGACTTATGTAGGCAAACATCTTAAAATATGTTCTTCTCTTAAACTACAGTAATACACTTAATGAGCATAAACAGACGGAAACAACAATGCAATAATCATCGACCCCGGTGTTCGTCCCCTTTACTGTGGAAAAATGCCCCGGGGCACGTCCCCTCTACTGTGGAACAAAAACCCTAGGTCCTAACTTGGAAACCGTTGAGATCCCCACCACCCTATAGCCATAAATTATGTGCACTTACTGAGCATAAACAGACGCAGACAACCATCCAACCAGCATCGGCCCTGGAGTATACCCCACCATGGGGAAATAACCCCTGGGTCATAACTTGGAAACTGTTGAATTCCAAACCTTAGATTTATATGTAGAGGATCTTACATGAGTACTCATTCATTATTGGATTTATTAAACGAGTTGGCATATAATGCGAGGCTCTTGCCAATGAATGAGAACGAATGTTAGATTATATTTATCACATAACTGACATATCGACTTTTATTGCATTTTGCATGTCGCTTTAACACGCGAAACCGACACAAACCGTGGGAATTGGATCATAGTCATAATTGTTTTTTTTGACAGCCTATACTAGACTTATTTGCATTCTTATATCACTAGTGGTATTCCGAAAATATAGAATGGTGTTATTTCACTCCCACACCATACGTTATGTGATAAATATACGTACTTGGCATGAACAGACGGATACAGCCATCCAGCAAGCATCGGCCTCGGAGTCCGTCTCCACCCTGGGTCATAACTTTGAAACCGTTGAGATCCCAACCCTATGACCATATATACATTTACTGGGCATAAATAGACGAATACAAACGTCAAACCAGCATAGGCCCTTGGGTCCGTCCCCACCCCCGGGGAAACAGCCCCTGAGTCACAACTTGGAAACCTTTGAAATCCCCTACAAGTCCAGTTCATACATGTGTTGCTCATATATCGCAAACAGGTACATGTCAATATATTGATTGTTTTGTATTTTCTTGGATTTGATGGAATAAGGTACCGGTAAGAAAACATGCATGCGGAATTGTCTGACGCAATACTCATCTATAATTAGGCGTAGGTTCTAACTGCGCCTTTTGTCATCATCGTATTTTTCAAATTGGCGACACCATATTATAGTTAGGCCTCACCTAGCGACATGTTTGCGATAGTGTTTTTCAGTACAGGTCTCGATTTCTATGCTGGTTTCCCGCACTACCTTATCAGTATAAAGCAGAGTATCGCTTAAAACTGCCTTGTACGCCAGCCAATCAGTTGCTTTCGTTGACAGACGCCACACAGTTTTGCGCATGCGTGCCGTGCTTATCCGGTATATTCCAGTGGTCGTTGCAGAAATTTCATGAATATTCAATAGCTATAAATATCAACTTCACTGTGGGCATGATTTATTTCGGCTTTATTAGTCGCCGACTATATTTAAGATTGTTCTTGGAAAAGACAGATGGGAGGAAAAGTGTTTTATAATTACAGATATCGCTTTAAATAATAATTTTCTTCTTTTTATTACTTGTAGCATATTACTAGTTTTGATGTTGAAAATAAACACGGTTAACTTCTGGTCCTGCTCGATACTAATAAAATACACAACAACATACATTTGTCATACCGATACAACATTCCGCGGTGGAAGTGCACAATTTGATTTCAATGCTCGATATCAAGGGTCCAATTTCAGGCGGAAGCGAAAACATATGTCTTGCCTTTTATTTTATTCAAAGAATGTATCGTTTAGGAGCACTTGCATGTAAATGAACAAATATATCATGAACAAAACTTTTTTACTTCAATAAACAGTTTTGGGTCGGCGAGGTGTGTGTGTGTGTGTGTGTGTGTGTGTGCGTACGTGCGTGCGTGTGTGTGTGCGTGCATGTGTGTGTGTGTGTGGAGCTCACCATGTTGAACATTATTCTTGTATATGTTTCCACGTTTCTCAAATTATTCAAATATTCTTTTGCATGGGTTATTGAAGGACCACCCAATCACCTTTATAAAGCTTATTATAAAACAAGTTAATTTGATCAGTTACATTTTGTGTAATAATATACAATATTAGTGGAATGCCACCCCAAGACGATGTCACACAATTTTATCGTTTATTTTATCCAATTGAAATCATGAAATACCGAATTAAATATATACCAATAGGTAAATACCCAACTGATCAAAAAGCGCATATGTAGCTCTGTTTTATGTATTTGTATCTCGAACACTATTTGTTATATTGCATTATTTCCTTCAATTTAGTTCGCCAATAAAGCGACTAGACATTGAAAGTCGAGCATCTGCACCTACAAGGATTGCTTGTAGTTCACAATACAATTCACTTTTGATAATAGTGTCCTAATAAAACTGTTGGCAAGCTTCTTCACATAAATGACACATTGTTTCAATACAAATGTAACAAAACAAGAGAAACGCCTGTTGACGTTAAAGTCGGATATTCCACAATGTGAAAGATGAGCCAGCAGCCCGTCCGGTTTACGCCTACCTATTAGTCGATTTTCTTTTCAAAAACTTCTCTTATAATTATGGTCGGCCTTGAATCCAGAGAACCAAAATGCAATCAAGCTTCCTTTTCATATAAGCTACCTATCCACAAAGTTTCATGCCAATATCTCATTCCTAATTGAAGTTATTAAACAGAAACCATTTTACTATTTTTAGTTACATTGACCTTGACCCTGACCCCCAGTAACCCTAAATGCAATCTCAAGCTTGCCTTAAATATAAGCTTATTCAGAAATTGTCATGCCAATATCTCATACCTAACTGAAGTTATTGAACGAAAACCGTTTTTCTTTTTTTTCTATTTTTAATACCAGTGACATTGACCTTGAACCCAGTGACCCCAAGTGTAAACCCAAGCTTCCTCTTTATATAAGCTACCTATCCAGAAAGTTTCATGCCAATATCTCATTCTAACTGAAGTTATTGATCGGAAACCATTTTTCTATTTTTAGTAACATTGACTTTGACCTTGAACCCAGTGACACCAAATGCAATCCCAAGCGTCCTCTTCATATAATCTACCTATCAAGAAAGTTGCATGCCAATATCTTATTCCTAACAATCTATTGATTGGAAACCGTTTTCTATTTTTAGTAACAGTGACCTTGACCTTGACTCTAGTGATCAAAAATGCAACCCCAATCTTCCTCTTCATATAAGCTTCCTATCCAGAAAGTCTCATTCGTAACTAAAGTTATTGAGCAGAAACGAAACTTAAACATAAAGGTTAACTCAAACTCTATTTTTAGTAACAGTGAACTTTACCTTGAACCCAGTGAGCCCAAATGCAATCCCCATTCTTCGACTTCGTATAAGCTATCTATCCCGGAAGTTTCATGCCAAAAAATATATCGGAGCGGAAACGAAACTTAAACAAAAAGGTTAACGCAGACTTAAACAAAGCAAACTAACAAAAAAGTTAACGTAACATATATTTGGAGAAAGCAGGTAACAGTGACCTAGTTTTCTGGGTAAGTTTGTGAAGATTGGACATGGTTATTCTCAGATATAACAAAAAGAAAATGTAGACGCCCGCCCGCCCGCCCGCTGGCCGGCCCGCCGTCTCGCCGGCCCGCCCGTCCGAACGCCCGCCCGCACACCTGCCCGCCCGGGTTACGCCAATCTACAAGCCGATTTTTTCCCTCAAAAACACGGCTAACAAATGCAACGCATTCTGTTTCTTCCACGCCCCTTCAACATGACAAAGGATCAAGACAGTAAATCCTCTTCGACCAAAATACGCCGCTCAGTACTTTAAGTACTTTGATGTTTATTTCAGCAAGTCCAACGAGTATAGAGTACACGGATGCACCACAACAAAATCAGGATTTGAGCACCACAGCAGTCGTCCTGAAATGTGTAACAACCAGCTGTACCTATCCCGCACCTACATTTAACTGGTACTTCGTAGAGGTAAGCTGAATAGAAATCATAACATATGAAATGTGTAACAAACACCGCACCTACATTTACCTGGTACTATATAGAAGTAAGCTGAATAAAACATCAAAACATGACAACCAGCTGTAACTACCCCGCTCCTATGTTTACCTGGTACTATATAGAGGTAAGTTGATTGTAACAACATCATAACATGTGATATGTGTGACAACCTGCTGTACCTACACCGCACCTATGTTTATCTGGTACTATATAGAGGTAAGCTGAATAAAACATCATAACACAACTAGCTGTACCTACCCCGTATCTACATTTACTTGGTGTTATAGAGAGGCTATGTCTTGTGCTTGTTTGATACAGCGTGGATAACGGATTATCGAATGATACGAAATATGCAATATGGAACAAAGTGAGATTGAACAATGAGGGATATTGAATATATTGAAATGTGAAGAATACAATTAAAACAACTATGACACTTGGTTGAACAGTATGAACCCATTTCCAATAATACGATTTGATGCATGCAGTCGCAGAAAAGAAATCTACTACCAGACTAACTCAACCTATATGCAATCTAGTGTTAATTAAGCTTTGAATGTTTTTTTAATTGTTGTATTACAAACCGTTACCCGATCATATTATATACAAACGATAAGGATAATATTTACCCTAATACCTTAGTTCCTTTCGTAAACATACTTCTTGTATACCGGATATGGTTATCCGCGTTTTACATGGGTGATAGAAAAACCTGATCTTACCTATGGGGGAAGATAACAGTCACGAGCTAATGTCAACAATGACAGTTGAATGACGCCATGTGTGAATAAACATGCAACACGTTAAACATTTGAGACCTCAACGCGCAGAATATAAATGATATGCAAGAAAAAGAATCAATCATGGGTATCCGGTTCGGGTTTGGAAAATCCAGAGCCTCGGTTCCGATAAAAGCAATTATACCTCGTGTTGGAATTCCTAAATTTCACCGGATACCCATGCAAGATTCTTATAATGTACACCCAAATCATAATGCACTGCAAGTAATGCACATGTTCCGCCTGTGTATTTAGTAAATCATAATAAGTCATTTCTATTAAGAAGGGAATGACCTAAAATGTGTATATTTCTGTCTTAAGAAATGAGTTTAAATATATTATATATCTCCGTACCATAAGGGTAGTATGTACATGTTTACGGTAAAATGTAGCAAGAAAGGAAGCGAAACAAGCAACAACTACTTTTAGCAAATAATCAACAAATTTATTCAAATACTACAATGAAAAAAATATTCAAATTCTACAATGAAAAATATTCACTTCAAGTCTTCCCTGGTTTATTTATTCGTCATAGTCCAAATAACCGAATGTCAATTTAGTATAGTTAAGCACAATACTTTTTAGCCTCTCACAATATATTTAATTCAAAGCATCCAATATATTCATTTTATACCGAACTCTAAGTAAATTCTCAATCCTAATACTGAATCAGACACATGTCAAAAACAACCGCAAAAGGCTGTATTTATACTGTCATAGAACGTCATAGTAGTTTTAGAACATTCCAATAACCTTGAATGAGAGTCATGATCTTTCACACAAAAAACATCGTGTGATGTTAAATGCAAACATCAACATCCTATTTACTAATCCAGAAATGCCTATATATTACTAATCATAAATGAATGGCCTTGGATGACACAATAACACGTTTTTATAATCTTAAAAAATATTCATAGGTAACACTCTATTATTGATTAATCAGAACATGACATCAAGGTAACAGTACCTACCGTAGAATTATAATGCCAATGCTTTGGCAGGAACCCATACGTACTTTCCCATACAATCATACTCGATCGGCGTGATATTCTTCTCTTTGGAGAGTTTTATGCATGCATGTATAGTATTTAAGGTTTGTTCTACAGCAATAGCGCAGTTGTTTATGCAGGCATTTCGTGATGTCTTCAGAAACCTTGCCGGAAAAAATACGTTTAGCTGTCGGCACGGGATCCAACCTATCATTTTAACCCAAGGAATCATGGCTCTATGCCACTACCGTAAGAATCATGATTCAAAAAGAGTCTAGGCAAGTTTACCAATGTGAAGTCATGGATTGGATAAAATGTAATGACTGAATAAAACAACCTGATAATTCAAATATAAATATGATTTCTTCAAAATGGAACATTTATTACTTACATTTGTGTAGTTATTTTTTTTAAATTATGGCCGAAAAATGGAAATAGATACACACTGACATTTTGCGGGAAAAAACTGCAAAACTAGGGATGTGTCACTTCGGAACCAGAAACGACTAACTTTTCATAAGATTAGCTATGAAAAAAGCTATGTATTAGCTATGTAACATTAGTTAATTTCATTGTTTCACTGAAATTGATTTCCTTATGGAAAACAGGGATTTCGTGGAATGTCCATGACGTGTCTTGTTAGCCAGATTGCATAGCAAGTCCAGGCTTATAGTTTGATGATTTCTGTATGTCTGTCAGTCTGTCTGTCCGTCAGCGCGTTTTGACATTTTGATTATAGTCTTTGGTTAACGTTGTTTGCTCTACCTCATTTCTCGAAAACGAAATGTATGAAAGCTTTCAAACTTGGCACACATGTTCATTATCATTCCACAAAGTCGAATGACAAGTCATAACTCTGTATTTTACTTGAATTATTTCCCTTTTGTACTTTTCTTTAACATGATGATGTCATATTCACAATAGCAGTTGACCAAAACTTTTTAAACGCGGGATATTATACGTCAAGCACAATGACATTTTCATGCATTTCACCAGAAGTATCCCCCTTTTCCACTTAGAGATTTGGTTATAATTTTGAATGTACAGTCATATTCCCAAACCGATTTGACAGAAAACTTTGAAACCTGGCACACATGATCATCATTATTACAGAAACCAATGAATATCCGACAATTTCAAATGGAGTTATTTAAAGCTACAGACCCTCTATATAAATCGATTTCTTCTTTGTAGGCGTGTCTTTATTTGTAACTTCATGTTCACCACTGCTCATGTCGAAATCGGGTAATATAACGCAGGACATCATTTATTGTATAGACATCGACCAGTGCACATCGTACCTGTACACAGGTAACATTATGATTTACAGAAGAAAAACATATTTTTGCCTCTTTCGGGACTCGAATACAGGACCTTCTGATTTCAAGTCCGGTGCTCTACCACTGAGCTATAACGCTGCTTGAGAAAATGGTATACTTAGTGTTAATAATGCTAGAACAAACCAATAAATAGCCTTTGTCTAGTGGTTAAATGTACGGCCTTCAAAAATTAAAAGCGCGACGGCTATTGTTCAAATCCCGTTCCCGGCAAGTACTTTTTGTATCACATATATTCTGAAGCCGTATATTTATCGATGTTACCTGTACGAACGCTAAATAAAAATGTGATATTTTACGCATGCGTATAAGCGTTTATTTATCCTCGCTGTATTGCACTAAGCATTTTAGCGAGCAGACCTCGGTTTTAAAGTCTCATCCGAAGGACTGGTAAGGTAGGAAATACTTCTTGAAATATTTCGATAATTAACCCAAATTCGGTCCTGGCTGGGATTGAACGCGCGATCCCTGGGTTACTAAGCCGCAGTGCTAACCATTACACCACGGCGCTACCTTAATATATAATAATGATATTTTACGCATCGATTTCTGCCTTATATACCGACTTTCGGGGTGTTCGTCGATTTGAAACTATTGCACACGTGTCTCATTCATATTCATGAGTTATTACCAGTTAATATAGGGGGTCTGTAGCTTTAAGTAATACCCGATAATCATTCGTATCGTTTCAGAATCGTATATTGTGTTTTATCACATGAAACTGCTTGTATTCCGTATAATATACCCATTACGTATTTCCTTATATTAACCATGTGTAATACAAGGCGACCGAAATTTAAAAATTCAAAATTCAAAAATTTCAAAATTCAAATTTTCAAAATTCAAACAATACAAAATACAAAATTTCAAAATCCAAAATTCAAAATTCAAAATTTCAAAATTTCAAAATTCAGAAATTTCAAAATTCAAAATTCAAAAATCAAAAATTCAAAATTCAAAATTTCAAAATTCATGTGATAAAACGGATCTGACACTCGTTGTCATTTCATACACAATTTTATTAAACTCGTCCAGGAATTTGTTATTCCTGAACTCGTTTAATAAAATTCTGTATGAAATGACAACTCATGTCAGATCCTCTATATTTGTTTCTCTTTCTCATAGGTTGTAGCATTTCGGTATAAAATCAAGTTATCATGTGAAACATGTGCAAAATTTGTATAGGCGATGTGAAAGTCAATATCAATATCGTTCTTACATATGTTGAGTGAAAACATATTGATTAGGACTTGAGTGGATTTATTTTACTTCTTGCAAAATTTAACAAGTACTAGTTATAATATCAGAATTCAGACATTTCGAACAATTATTACTAATGATTTACAAAGATGTTATATTGAAAAACTACAATACTCTGTAATTCAAACACACAGAATGTTGTGTTTGTTATTATTTAGTATAGAAATGAAATGAGATAAGATACTATTCTCATTTTTTATTTCATTTTCGGTCATTTTTTAAATTAATGTGCAAGCCGGTTCTACAGGGCTTAGCCACGCACCTGTCTACGGAGTTTTGATTCTCAGAATAGGTAAATTATATATTTATACATGTACCTCGGTTTCGAAAGGGTGTTCACGTGTTGTAAAATTCGGTTGTTGTTGGCGGGATAATATTATTTGCTGCGATGCTTCCTTTGGTTCCTGTCAATTCTTTGGAAAAAGTGTGTAGAAGGATATGACACGACTACAATTGGTGCACAATAAACTAAGTTTCTTTTACTTTCTGTATAGATGAACAAATACATGTTCAAGACTAAATAAAGTAACAATAATATTTGACGTTAAAGCCGTCACTGACAAGACGTAACCGAATTGATGTCAGCTAACGTAAGTGACGTCACTTGAATGATCAATAAAATGGATCCCGACGAGAGAACGTTTATATAAATAGCGTCAGTGGCTAACAGGCAAGGGCGTAGCGTGGCATACTATTTTACTACCTGGAGTACATCGTTAAAATAAAACGAAAAAATAGAAATAAAAAATACAATAAAAACCAGAGGCGTCATCGGGGTGGAGGAGTGGGTGAAAAGTTACCATATTTTTGCCAGCATAACATGTTTATATTGCTGACAAATATCGCTTGTACGAGCACCATTTTGGTCCGAAGATGAAAACTATATACCCACAAACCCACTTGTGGAAGAGGGGCACCTACTCCCAAACCCTCCCACACTCGGCGTTTCGCACGTCGTATTAGGAGTAGGCCTATGTTCAAAATAGGCCACGCTACGCCCCTGAAGGTTACTGGTTATTTGACTTCTAAAGATGCTCTTAGATGGACTAATTGTTGAGGGTCGGCATCGTGAAGTAACACAGAAGCTATTTGTCAACAAAATGATAACTGTAAATACAGTAAAACAGACAAAATCTAAAATCTAAATTGTTCACGGAATGGTTTCGCTCGACTGGTGAGACTCACTCACTCACTCACTCACTCACTCACTCACTCACTCACTCACTCACTCACTCACTCACTCACTCACTCACTCACTCACTCACTCACTCACTCACTCACTCACTCACTCACTCACTCACTCACTCACTCACTCACTCACTCACTCACTCACTCACTCACTCACTCACTCACTCACTCACTCACTCACTCACTCACTCACTCACTCACTCACTCACTCACTCACTCACTCACTCACTCACTCACTCACTCACTCACTCACTCACTCACTCACTCACTCACTCACTCACTCACTCACTCACTCACTCACTCACTCACTCACTCACTCACTCACTCACTCACTCACTCACTCACTCACTCACTCACTCACTCACTCACTCACTCACTCACTCACTCACTCACTCACTCACTCACTCACTCACTCACTCACTCACTCACTCACTCACTCACTCACTCACTCACTCACTCACTCACTCACTCACTCACTCAACTCACTCACTCACTCACTCACTCACTCACTCACTCACTCACTCACTCACTCACTCACTCACTCACTCACTCACTCACTCACTCACTCACTCACTCACTCACTCACTCACTCACTCACTCACTCACTCACTCTCTCACTCACTCACTCACTCACTCACTCACTCACTCACTCAACTTAAATGTATTTATTCGTTCGCTCATTCATTAACATATTAAGTTAAATTTATTCATTCATTCGATCGCATTAGTAATTATGATCATTCAGTTAATTATACCACCCTTAACGAAACAAATTTGAAGGAATAGAACACCTCATGTTTTATTTAAGTATAGAATGTTTCAATTCATGTGTGTTACTAGCAAACACATACAATGTGTTATGCTTGAAAAAAGTATGCCAGTTGTATTCCATTTTTTAACTTCTCAGATAGTTAATATTAGGAGCATAGCTGCTTTAAGGCAGAAAGGCAGCTGCCTATACACAATTTTGCTGATTTTTTTTAACAAACCTATTTCAGGTTGAAGAAGAAAATATATTTCATTTAAACGCTTATTTTATTATTAAAACTTCCTCGACCAAGATGCAACCATGTGTTCAGTAATGAATATGTTTACAGTATTAAAACTTTACCAATTACAGAGGGGCTCAAATCTGAAATGAGTGAAATACCATCTCAGAGCTTCTAGATTTAAAGACATTTCAAGGGGGGCATGTTTGTCGAACCCCACTAACCGTTAAAGGCTTCGTGAGTCACTCAACCTGTCACTTAGGCTGTCAATTATATCCTAGCTACGCCCCTGGTTATTTGTTGAATGTGCTTATGTTTAAACTAAATTATATCCTGTCAATTATATCCTAGCTACGCTCTTGGTTATTTTTGAATTTGATTATGTTTAAACTAAATTATACTTATCGACCCGTGATAGATAAGAACTATGTTATGAGAATTTTACATTTTTGGAATTAAAATTTCGGAATTGAATTGTATATAATGATTTTTACGTTTCCAGGAATACTTTTCTAAGTATTTTGCAGATTCAAATGGATAGTCTTAAACATGTGTTCAGTGAAGTTCGCATGATGCATAATTTCAATGGGATAGATTGGTCTTCCCAGAGCACAATTAATGTTTAATTTTTGCCCAAACATAATTCCATAAGATATAATTTAAAACTAGTGTTTGCTTCGAGTTTATCTCACTCACTCACTCACTCACTCACTCACTCACTCACTCACTCACTCACTCACTCACTCACTCACTCACTCACTCACTCACTCACTCACTCACTCACTCACTCACTCACTCACTCACTCACTCACTCACTCACTCACTCACTCACTCACTCACTCACTCACTCACTCACTCACTCACTCACTCACTCACTCACTCACTCACTCACTCACTCACTCACTCACTCACTCACTCACTCACTCACTCACTCACTCACTCACTCACTCACTCACTCACTCACTCACTCACTCACTCACTCACTCACTCACTCACTCACTCACTCACTCACTCACTCACTCACTCACTCACTCACTCACTCACTCACTCACTCACTCACTCACTCACTCACTTATTCACTCACTCACTCACTCACTCACTCAACTTAAATGTATTTTTTCGTTCGCTCATTCATTAACATATTAAGTTAAATTTATTCATTCATTCGATCGCATTAGTAATTATGATCATTCAGTTAATTATACCACCCTTAACGAAACAAATTTGAAGGAATAGAACACCTCATGTTTTATTTAAGTATAGAATGTTTCAATTCATGTGTGTTACTAGCAAACACATACAATGTGTTATACCTGAACAAAGTATGCCAGTTGTATTCCATTTTGTAACTTCTCAGATAGTTAATATTAGGAGCGTAGCTGCTTTAAGGCAGAAAGGCAGCTGCCTATACACAATTTTGCGGATTTTTTTAAACAAACCTATTTCAGGTTGAAGAAGAAAATATATTTCATTTAAACGCTTATTTTGTTATTAAAACTTCCTCGACCAAGATGCAACCATGTGTTCAGTAATGAATATGTTTACAGTATTAAAACTTTACCAATTACAGAGGTGCTCAAATCTGAAATGAGTGAAATACCATCTCAAAGCTTCTAGATTTAAAGACATTTCAAGGGGGGCATGTTTGTCGAACCCCACTAACCGTTAAAGGCTTCGTGAGTCACTCAACCTGTCACTTAGGCTGTCAATTATATCCTAGCTACGCCCCTGGTTATTTGTTGAATTTGCTTATGTTTAAACTAAATTATATCCTGTCAATTATATCCTAGCTACGCCCTTGGTTATTTTTGAATTTGATTATGTTTAAACTAAATTATACTTATCGACCCGTGTTAGATAAGAACTATGTTATGAGAATTTTACATTTTTGGAATTAAAATTTCGGAATTGAATTGTATATAAAGATTTTTACGTTTCCAGGAATACTTTTCTAAGTATTTTGCAGATTCAAATGGATAGTCTTAAACATGTGTTCAGTGAAGTTCGCATGATGCATAATTTCAATGGGATAGATTGGCCTTCCCAGAGCACAATTAATGTTTAATTTTTGCCCAAACATAATTCCATAAGATATAATTTAAAACTAGTGTTTGCTTCGAGTTTATTTCACTCACTCACTCACTCACTCACTCACTCACTCACTCACTCACTCACTCACTCACTCACTCACTCACTCACTCACTCACTCACTCACTCACTCACTCACTCACTCACTCACTCACTCACTCACTCACTCGCTCGCTCGCTCGCTCACTCACTCACTCACTCACTCACTCACTCACTCACTCACTCACTCACTCACTCACTCACTCACTCACTCACTCACTCACTCACTCACTCACTCACTCACTCACTCACTCACTCACTCACTCACTCACTCACTCACTCACTCACTCACTCACTCACTTATTCACTCACTCACTCACTCACTCACTCAACTTAAATGTATTTATTCGTTCGCTCATTCATTAACATATTAAGTTAAATTTATTCATTCAGTCGATTGCATTAGTAATTATGATCATTCAGTTAATTATACCACCCTTAACGAAACAAATTTGAAGGAATAGAACACCTCATGTTTTATTTAAGTATAGAATGTTTCAATTCTGTGTGTTACTAGCAAACACATACAATGTGTTATACCTGAACAAAGTATGCCAGTTGTATTCCATTTTGTAACTTCTCAGATAGTTAATATTAGGAGCGTAGCTGCTTTAAGGCAGAAAGGCAGCTGCCTATACACAATTTTGCGGATTTTTTTTAACAAACCTATTTCAGGTTGAAGAAGAAAATATATTTCATTTAAACGCTTATTTTATTATTAAAACTTCCTCGACCAAGATGCAACCATGTGTTCAGTAATGAATATGTTTACAGTATTAAAACTTTACCAATTACAGAGGGGCTCAAATCTGAAATGAGTGAAATACCATCTCAGAGCTTCTAGATATAAAGACATTTCAAGGGGGGCATGTTTGTCGAACCCCACTAACCGTTAAAGGCTTCGTGAGTCACTCAACATGTCACTTAGGCTGTCAATTATATCCTAGCTACGCCCCTGGTTATTTGTTGAATTTGCTTATGTTTAAACTAAATTATATCCTGTCAATTATATCCTAGCTACGCCCTTGGTTATTTTTGAATTTGATTATGTTTAAACTAAATTATACTTATCGACCCGTGATAGATAAGAACTATGTTATGAGAATTTTACATTTTTGGAATTAAAATTTCGAAATTGAATTGTATATAAAGATTTTTACGTTTCCAGGAATACTTTTCTAAGTATTTTGCAGATTCAAATGGATAGTCTTAAACATGTGTTCAGTGAAGTTCGCATGATGCATAATTTCAATGGGATAGATTGGCCTTCCCAGAGCACAATTAATGTTTAATTTTTGCCCAAACATAATTCCATAAGATATAATTTAAAACTAGTGTTTGCTTCGAGTTTATTTCAGCATTAAGATGTGAGGTATTTGAGTTAATAACTTTAAAAAATGTGTTTCAGGTACTGTTGGGGAATTGTTATATTTTAGTTTTGACTCGTCTGATATATCCATTGTGCTAGTACTTAAGATGCCCGAAAAAAGTCGATACGTATCCCAAGCAGTTATTGATTTTTTTGTAGAACTAGGGCATTTTGTCTTTGAATCGACATTGATGGAAGGGCATTTACATGAACAGTTTGATATGTTTGTGTAAGATGCCGATCCACGAATTTTATATACGCTGTTTTCAATAAAACAATGCATCGTTGTCGCCGTAGTTATACCCCCACAAACGAAGTTTAGTGGGGGTATATAGGAGAGAGCTTGTCGGTCGGTCCGTCGGTCGGTCGGTCGGTCGGTCTGTTGGTTTTTACGGTGTCCAGACGAAAACTCATGAAAGGGTTGATGGATTTAAATAATATTTAGTACACGGGTATAACACCATAAAATACAAGTCAAGTTCGACTTTGGTTACAAACCACCAATTTTTAACGGAGTTATGGCCCCTTTTCAACTTAGAATTTGCCTAAAAAACGGTGTCCGGACGATAACTCATGAAAGGGTCGACGGATTTTAATAATAATATCTGGTACACGTGTATAACACCATACAATACAAGTCAAGTTCCACTTTGGTTACAAACCACCAATTTTTGAAGGAGTTATGGCCCCTTTTCAAGTTAGAATTTGCCCAGAAAACGGTGTCCGGACGATAACTCATGAAAGGGTCGACGGATTTAAAAAATATTTGGTACACGGGTATAACACCATGCAATACAAGTCAAGTTCCACTTTGGTTACAAACCACCAATTTTTGACGGAGTTATGGCCCCTTTTCAACTTAGAATTTTCCCAAAAAACGGTGTCCGGACGATAACTCATGAAGGGGTCGATGGATTTAAAATTTTTTTTGGTATACGGGTTTAAGACCATAAAATACAGGTCAAGTTTGACTTTGGTTACAAACCACCAATTTTTGACGGAGTTATGGCCACTTTTCAACTTAGAATTTGCCCAGAAAACGGTGTACGGACGATAACTCATGAAAGGGTCGACGGATTTAAATAATATTTGGTACACGGGTATAACAACATACAATACAAGTCAAGTTCCACTTTGGTTACAAACCACCAATTTTTGACGGAGTTATGGCCATTTTTCAACTTAGAATTTTCCCAAAAAAACGGTGTCCGGACGATAACTCATGAAAAGGTCGACGGATTTAAATATTTTTTGGTACACGGGTTTAAGACCATAAAATACAGGTCAAGTTCGACTTTGGTTACAAACAACCAATTTTTTACGGAGTTATGGCCTCTTTTCAACTTAGATTTTGCCCAGAAAACGGTGTCCGGACGATAACTCATGTAAGGGTCGACGGATTTAAATAATATTTGGTACACGGGTATAACACCATAAAATACAAGTCAATTACGACTTTGGTTACATCAACCAATTTTTGACGGCGTTATGGCCACTTTTCAACTTAAATTTTGCCCTAAAAACGGTGTCCAGACGATAACTCATGAAAGGGTCGACTGATTTAAATAATTTTTGGTACACGGGTTTAAGACCATGAAATACAGGTCAAGTTCGACTTTGGTTACAAACCACCAATCTTTGATGGAGTTATGGCCCCTTTTCAACTTAGCATTTGCCCAAAAAACGGTGTCCAGACGATAACTCATGAACGGATCGATGGATTTAAATAATATTTGGTACACGGGTTTAAGACCATACAATACAGGTCAAGTTCGACTTTGGTTACAATCCACCAATTTTGGACGGAGTTATGGCCCCTTTTCAACTTAGAATTTACCCAGAAAACGGTGTCCGGACGATAACTCATGAAAGGGTCGACGGATTTAATGTACACGGGTATAACACCATAAAATACAAGCCAAGTTCGACTTTGGTTACAAACCTTCAGTTTTTGACGGAGTTATGGCCACTTTTCAACTTAGAATTTGCCCAAAAAACGGTGTCCGGACGATAACTCATGAAAGGGTCGACGGATTTAAATAATTTTAGGTACACGGGTTTAAGACCATAAAATACAGGTCAAGTTCGACTTTGGTTACAAACCACCTATTTTTCTTGGAGTTATGATCCCTTTTCAACTTAGAATTTGCTAAAAAAATGCTACAGTCAACTCTGAGGAACCTGCTAATTTGGGGTTTGTATTACATTTAAACAATTTATAATGCATCCTCTTCATGACCACGTCTCTTTTTATTACACTTATACATATTTGACTTGAACGGTGTAACACGCAATTTTTGTTAGTCTTCTTCCCTGATCACTAACAATATTGACTCCTCTCCTCTCCTATCCCCCCGCTCTCTCTCTCTCTCTCTCTCTCTCTCTCTCATTATTCTTTTTCTGTTTGTTTCATATTTTGTAGTTTAAATAATGTGTTTGTCATTGTCTAAATTGTATGAATATTTTGTAGCGAGAGGGCCGGATTTCTAATGTTGTAATAACTTGTGGCCCGACCCCATTTCCATGTACATATATTGGAAATAAATATATTTAAACTAGACCATTGTTTTCTTGTGGTTGCCATGTTTATGTGACAAGGCGGTATTGTGGGGTATTAATCACTTTCAGTGATAATTCTAGTTATACTTGTTGATAGTAATAGTACCATTCACGGTCAGTGTACATTTGCAATGAAGGTACATGCATGTTGAGTAAGCCGGAGCACTACCAGTTTGTTCCTGAAAGTATCATGTTTGTTTGTTATGATGAGTCAAACCCCTTAAAATGAAACATACGTTACTGTCGCCAACTAACAAATTTGACATTAAATTTTGATAAAAAAATGAAACAGATAATTCTTACAAATCATAAAGTGTAGATACATATGATACATTTTGGAATATTTGGAATGTCATGTTAAATTTACGTCTTAAAAGAGTATGTTAAGACAATTGTGTCCAAAGTATGCAACGTGTAATCACAACTTCTATATAGGTAAACGCATAAATTTTTATGTTTAAACATGATAAACGCTAATACATATCATTAATAATAAATACTAATAGCAACATCATATGATTGGTTATCTGAACATTTGCGAATGAAACTTGAATATTTGCAGCCTAAGCTGGTGAATTCTACGCCTGTTCCAGTGTATCTGTCGTTATGCTCAAATCATATTACAAAACTATAGTACAGTGCTTTTGGTGTATAAAATCATTGGTAGTAAAGAATCATTTCCTGTTTAAATTCAATTTTCTCAGCTCGTATATTTTAGATTATTTTAAAACTTTCCAGGCTTGAAGATATATCATATAAGCATACATTTCTTCAACGGTGAAATTATTTGGGACATTTGTCCATGCAAAATATATCACTACGTGCAACACCTCTCAGAACAAAATGATTCTATACTACCTACATGAAGTGTGTTTTTAAAACGAAAAATTCATACTGTCAAAATAAACTCAGAAATAAATATTTGCTGTTTTAACAAATGTTAGGGACAAAAGTCAAAATGCAATCATCAATTAAGGTAACTTGTTGAAGTTTGGCACTTTTAAGGATAAAATGAAATTATGTAAATATTGGTGCAAAAACGCCTATTAAAAAATCACAGTTTCATGACAATAATTTTAGAAATTTTGCTATCATACAACTAAAAGGGTAAATCTAAATCAGAAATTAAATAAAAATATTCCTTTCATTTTAAAATTAGACGTTTAACCCAAGTGATTATATACCCCCAAAGCACTGTAATCGTTTGAAAAGTAATAGCAGGCTTCAAGATTCATATATATCATTTCATTTTCTTTGGTTACTCAGATTTTAGTATTGTGTTATCTCCAGTATCACGACACGAAGTACCAACACTACAGAACTAATTATGAAATTATCTAATCATAATACATTGGACATTGGACATAGTAACACAGGTATAAGACATTGGACATAGTAAGAAATATAAAAAGATCGGACAGGGAAAGTAGCATTCAAGGAGGATAGTCAACCACAAAAAACAGAAACAAACACGCAAACAGACAAACAAGAAGGCAAAAGCAATAATAAATGCAAACGACATCACAAACACAAAAGGGTTAACAATAGGGCTACCGCCTTGGAATGGTCAGTGGCAAAGTAGGCCACTGGGGGTTTAAACCGGTTCTAGGGTGCACCAAACCTCACACTTACCCTACTGTCATCCCATTAAAACAGGACAGTGGAAATAAAGAAATCCCCGCCATGATCTAATCTCTAACCAACAAGGCAGCATCAATAGGCAATTTAAGTAAAACACAAATACTCGTGTAAATATAATACAAAAAAACAATAGCCTAGAAAACACATATATAATACATTGGACATACTGGTAGTAACACAAGAATAATACATTGGGCATATTAACACAAGTATAAGACATTGGACATAGTAACACAAGTATAATACATTGGACATAGTAACACAAGTATAATACATTGAACATAGTAACACAAGTATAAAGCATTGGGCATAGTAACATAGGTATAAGACATTGGATATAGGAACACAGGTATGAGACATTGGACATAGTAACACATGTATACATAATGATATAAGACATTGGACATAGTTACACAGGAATACAGATATAAAACTTTGGACATAGTAACATTGGACATTGTAACACAGGTATAAGACATTGGACAGAGGTATAAGACACTGGGCATAGTAACACAAATATAAGACATTGGGCGTAGTAACACAAGTATACGATATTGGACATAGTAACACATGTATACATATATAAGACACTGGACAAATGTAGTAACAAATGTATAACGGAAATATAATTAGGAATAAGGTTTGTAATCAACATATCAAGTATTTCAGTACGATCATATTTCTGAACGCGTTGCGACTGTTCATGAACCTACCGTTTACGCCCTCTATCCCCTCAGGATCTTTTTTTTTTACATCAGAGTTGTCTTTCACAACGTTTATTACAGCAAAGTGTTTACTACATTAGAAGACAGCAGATTATGCTTCTCCTAGCCCATTGGTACACAACTAACAGACGGACGGACAGGCGTAGACGGGTGGTCAGACAACACATACAACATCAGTGACATACCACATATATTCCTCAAAATAATTTAAGGACCATGTTTAGATTTGGGTAATTGTTTAAAATGCTATAATTGAACAATTTACTGTCTTTTGGTGATTTTTAAGTTTATTTATTTAAAGTCGTATTCTTTTACAATTGTTACATTACACACATGTATTAACTGTTTATATGAATATGAAATCCATACTATTAAAGATTAAGTAATTATTACTGTTCTATTTTGCCGTCTTTAAATTGTTTTGAGGATTATATTTACAATAGCAGAAGAGAATAACTCTACAGTGACATTAAAAACTAATTATTATATTGTAATCATTTTGTAAATAAGAATAGACATATAAATGATGATTCTAAAAAAAAAAGTTAGATCTTGAATCAATGTATTGTAACAATTTGAAAACTGTAGGCGAAAGAAACATAGATAAACATTGGAGCAATATCCGCAATCTTTTTTTATTATGGAAATAATTAATTTTCATATCAAACAACAAAGCCTTTAAGTGTGTGTGTATGTGGAGAGAGACCCCCGAACCTCAGAGATGACTATAACCGAGAATAATATTAGTAATAATGTAAACAGTAACTGGATTAACACATTTTTTTTGTTTCGATTGTCCGAGACTAGATTGCTCTCAAAGTTGACAGTAAAATTTGCAGGGCATATAAAGCCAATGAGTTATGTTGCATAAATACAGTTTAATATACTAAATTAAACATGATTAAAGTTTAAACTTCATTTGTAAACAAAAAGTCATTTTATTAGATTGAATATGAAGATTGTTACGTTTGTGCAGCATAAATCATTGTCTGGCTCAATAAATATCAATAAATAGCACTACATGTATTTATATATATAGACTTCTTTGCATATGAATTTCATGTTAAATACATATGTATTACATATGTATTCTTTCATATTTATTACATATGTGTTCTTTTAATATGAAATACATATGTAGAATACATGTGTGGCACATATGTAAAACATATGAATTCCGTACCTAGATATTTTTCCTGTGATATGCTGATTAAATCGCAAATGGATTAATAATGAATGAGCTTTTATATTTACAAATCACGTATTCTTTGTATTTATGTTTAATTTTATTCTTCTTCTCATTTGTATTAACTAATTATTTTGAAGATTATTATTTTGTTCTAAATTGTTTCAATTAAATACGATACAAACATGTTCAACAATTGGGTATTGTTATTTTTTCTTATTTACATTGAATTATCTTCACATTGGTCTATTGTTGGTGTCATACAACATAAGAGAACCAAAATAATATGATCTGTGACACACGAAAACGTCCCTTTGACCGTTTAGACGACAACGTCATAAAGTAACAATTTATGACGTAGGCCGGTAATCAATTAATTACTAATCAAATTTCTTGTCAGTTCCGGGTTTTACCTAATTATTATATCATAGGGAATATGTTTTCTTAATATAAATAGTTGATGCTATTGAAAATGGTAATTGCTTATGTTTTTTTGTTGTTATTTAATCAACGACATTGTCCAAGACGCCGATGTCAACGTCAAAATTAATGGTGAGTACAATCTTTAATTTGCAAATTGAAATAAAATCATTTTAACTAAGATATCAACAAAAAACACAGAGATTTTTAAAGAGAAAATCACTGTGTTTCATAAAAGTAAAAATAAATAAATGTCAAAGCTTTGTCAGAAGGGTCGTTTTCGCGTGTTTCGGCTCGTATGTATTGTTCACTTAGTTTTTTAAAAAAGCTGTCAATCAACACAAATGATGAGTAACGTATGTCGCATAGAAAAAATATCACATACCATATTCAGCGACTTGCATTATGAAAACTGTCATAGTTAACTTGAAACAACAATCAATTTGGCGTGCCTCATAAAGTGTACCTTAAGTAAAAATATAAATATCTCTTTAATTATGACTTCATTTCGTTGCTGTTTAAAAATGCAAACGCTGTTTGATTTGTTTTTGTCTCGCCTTTTCGAAGAAAAAAAGAGACATAGGTGTTGCTTTTCCGGCGGCGTCGGCGTCAACATTCAAGTTTTGCGTTTAGGTCACTTTTTCACAAACTGCACTAGACCTTTCAAACTTTGCTTATAGTTGTATCTTGGGTGATACATCGCAAAGTGACAAAGCAAATGTGGAAGTGACCTTGACCGTCCAAGCAAAGGGAAGATAAATTAATAATTTTTAGGTTCAGCTTTTGCGTTTAGGTCACTTTTTCACAAACTGTATGCACTAAACCTTTAAAACTTTGTTTATAGTTGTATCTTGAGTGGTACATCGCAACGTAACAAAGCAATTGTGGAAGTGACCTTGACCCTCCAAGCAAAGGGCAGATAACCTTATAATGTTTACCTTCAACTTTGGCGTTTAGGTCACTTTTTCACAAACTGTGTGCACTAAGACCTTTCAAACTTTGCTTATAGTTGTATCTTGGGTGGTACATTGCAACTTGACAAAGCAAATGTGGATGTGACCTTCACCATCCATGCAAAGGGCAGATAACCTTAATTGTTACATTTACATCACTTTTTCATGAACTATAATTATGCACTAGATGCTTTAAACCTAATTTATAGCTTAATCTTTGGAAGAAAACATATTCTATTTTGACATAGTTGTGTCTTGGGTAGTGCTGCATGGATTTCATCTATGACCTTGACCTACTTTTTGGAGCTGATGATTTTTATTTAGCTCTATTGGCCAAGGGCCTTCATTTTTCATCCGATCTTTACTAAACTTTAACAGTTTGTTAATATCAAAAAAAGCCTGCACAAGTTTGAAAACCAGCCAGATCGGACCAGTAACAGCAGAGCTATGGCCCTTGATTTAGTTAAAAGTGCTATATTTTGCCTCGTTAATACGATAGGGCTTTCGTTTTACCAGATGTTTTGCCTTTTATTTATTTTATTTGATTTACTGATTGATTTTTTTTGATTTTTTATTGTTTTTTTATTTTTTAAATTTTTTATATTTTTTTAAATATTTTTTTATATTTATTTTTATTTCATTTCTTTTTTATTTATTTTTTTAATTTTTTTTGTTGGTGTTAACGCCGTGTTAGCAGGAAGCATTGCTATGCTTTTTGATGGAGTTGCAGCCGCTTGACGTTTTCTTGTCAGCGCTACTGCTCCTAAACGCCTTGTTGGATTTCGACAAAACTTTGCAGGAAGAATCAGTAAGATGTCTAGTTGTGCATGTCACGCTTTTGTTCCAGTTTGCTGATGTATGACGGAGTTATGGCACTTCGACATTTTTACTTTAAATTTCTTGTTGGCGCTATTCCTCCTAAATGGCATTTTTTTATTTCTACAAAATTTGACAGGAAACCTCATTATGATTTCTAGTTGTGCAAAGCGTAGTATATCAATAAACTCTTTGTCAAGTTCGAAAACCAGCTAGATCTTGTTAGTAACAACAGGTTATGGTCCTTGATTTGTTGAAAAATGCTATATTGTATTTTCCTTTGTTAAATCTGTAGTTACTTAATTTTGTATACCTATGCCAGACTAGACACAGCAGACTTATTGCCCATGATTACCAGGTGAGCGATCTAAGGCCATCCTATCCCTGTTGTTTTTGCAATGTTTTGAATAAACTTCTGATGTGAAATTTAGGTCGAAAATCCTTGATATAAGAGCCGTTTTCGCCAGTATAGCATCCACAGGCCCTCTTGGGCCTCTTGTTTTTAAACAAATGCACTTAAATGTCATCTCGGCAAACGGCAAACTCCATTGTTTCTAGTTACTAAAATGTTTACAAACTTTCATTTTAGCATCGTTGACCGTTTTATTTTCAAGTCCAGCCCCCGTTAGGCGAGACATGTGAATCCACGGATTTCTTGTATTTAGAAACAGCGTATCGTATGCAGTGGTACACCTCCAAAATTTAACAAGACTTGTTATACACAGTTTATATTATACACCTCTCCTTAGACTGGACGTATCATGTGACGTTGTCCGTTCTTTCGTCCGTCCGTCTGTCCGTTAACCTTTAGCTGACAAGTGATTATGGCTAATAACTTTCGAATACTTCTAAAAAAAATACATAACTCTAAATACATAACTCTTTGATTCATATTTTGTAATTATTCACCTTTAAAAAAATAATTTAACCTGGAACTAATCCTTTGCCTTTTGTAAATGATTGTGGCTTATATATTTCAATATTAGGTCTACAACAATGAATTTATAATAAACAAAATCTTTGTACACATCTTCAGCTTGATCCAATCAGATATCTGAAAAAGGACCGTACTGTCTCTCTGAATCATATATTTTTAAATTAAATTCCTTTAAAGAAAGGTTTAACCTGGAACTCAACCTGGCCTTTTAGATGTGATTGTGGCAAATAACTTTAAAAGTATTAGGTCTACAACAACGAAACTGTATACACTTCTTCAGCATAATCCAATAAATACAGCTGATGTTTGTTTTCAAAACTCGCTAAATCGTATATATGTTTCCCTATTATTTCTTAGTTAATAGTGCTAAGGATTTGACATTTAAAATAAATTCCCTTCTTAACTCACGAAATAAAAATCCCATAACCCTTGAAGGACCATGTTATTATGTCCTTTAGAAAAAAACTTAACTTTGTAGAAATACCTTCAAACTAATGAAATACCAATGTTTACAAGCATAATCAAAGGTGAAACATGGTGATAATTATAATTAAAGTATATTTCATGTATACGATTTATATCATCCAGCTTGTATCAGGATACCCAAGGCGGGTGTTTTGTTAAGTTAAACTACATTAGATATTTATTGAGAAAAGTCTAAAAAAGTCATAAACTCTTTCAATAAAGAAGAAAACGTCCTCCAGGTGGCTATACGGGATCCGAGCGAATCAAGAGATCCAGAATTTAATATATTAAAAGAAAATAGCCTCCAGAAGGCCATATTTGATAAGACCTTAACACATTTAACTGTGCATAACCTCCTCATTGATACTGATGTACCTGTAAACATTCATAAAAAGCATGTTCATCCATAACCGAAAGATCCAGTTATACAACATATACCGCCATGTCGCCATATTGGATTAGAGCGCAAATTACACGTGCATAACCCACTCATTGCCCTTAACACACCGTATATTGTCATAACACTATCTGGAGCATTAATCTACAATCGTAAGATAACGCGTAATCTAATATTGTTCTAATCTAATAAACCAGGTGAACATTCTGGATTCGTGAAGACATCAAAGTAATAAAAGTACTGAGCGGCGTAGGTTGGTCGAAGAGGATTTACTGTCTAGATCCTTTGTCATGTTGAAGGGGCGTGAAAGAAGCAGAATGCGTTGCATTAGTTTTGTTATATTTTTATTGAAACAAAATTATGCCATTTGTGTGAAGAAGCATGCCAACAGTTTTATTATGATAATATTATCAAATGTGAATGTATTGTAAACTGCAAGCAATCCTTGTTGGTGGAGGTAATTCAATATATCAAATAGTGTGCGATATATAACAACATACAGCAGAGCTACAGATGAGCATTTTGATCAGTTCGGTATGTACCCATTGGTACATATTTAAATAGATATTTCATGATTTCAAGTGGGTAAAATAAAACGATAAAATGTTGTGACATTGTTTTGGGGTGGCATTCCACTAATATTGTATAACATTACACAAAATGTAAGTCATCAAATAAACTTGTTTGATAATAAGCTTTATACAAGGTGACTGGGTGGTCCTTCAACAAACCATGCATTGCTTAATTTGCATGCGTTGTTTTATTATTTGACAATTTTGATTACTTTATGGTGCCCATGCTTTTGGTTTTAATTGGGTATTTTGACATTTTAATTAGGTATTTAAGCTGCTTATCTGTAGCTCTGCATACAGTGTTTTAAAGAGACACATGCCACTCGTGAAATGGTTATCAAGCTGTGAAATAGTTAACTATCCAGTATCATCATTACGTGTTCCCGCCTTAATTCCATTAAGCTATGGGAAAGCTTATATTAGCAGGATGTTATAACGGATATTTCGACAATAAAACACGTTTAAAAACATTTTATACTAAAAAAGTAGAATCTTTTTTAAAATTACTTATGAAATGTTTTAATTTTACAATATGCAAACTTTTTAAGCAAAAAATAAGGTTTTATTTCAGACCCCAGCCAAGCCCGTTTCCGCTTGTTGGAGAAGTGGTTGGATGGTGTATGAAAGGTATTACTCGGACCACATAATGATGTTGAAATGGAATCCGTTTTCATATAAATATTTTTTTGTGTTGATTTTTCGTTTGTTGTCCTCTTCAACAATAACTGTACATATATTAATGGTGGAATGTAATCAACAGTTAATACTATATACAAAGAAGTTGCTTTATAGTATTCCTATAACTAGATGTATCGCAGAAGGTGATAAATACTTCACACCCTACACACATTTTTATAATAAGATCAAGGGAAATAACTCTGCATAGTATTGAGTGAGCCGCACTAAAATTGTGTCATTTACACTTCATGTTTATCTAGTCTTTTTTGTTGTTGTTGTACTGAGGGCAGCTAAAAGTAGCCGAGCAGCTTACAAAAGTAGGAGGATACATCACAAGCTATCGGCTATATACGACACCCTGCACCTAAAGACCGAGATGTTCGTGAAGGGGAGGCAACTCCAAACAGAAGCGAAATATACCGATTAAAGTAAAAAAAGAATATCACAATATACATTTCAAAGGGTGCCATAAAACCTTTCAGTATAAATAGAAATGAAATGCAAAACAGAATAAAAACTGAGAAAAGAAATCTTCAATGAATTTGATCTGAAATGCCGTGACATTTTAAAGCAATTTCCAGTATCTCCACCCATCAAAATTGCATAACAACCAGGTACAACAAGTTTTAATTCCGTCATTGTGGACATAATGGGTGTGTGTTACTGTTACAAAATAATATAAAACCCATATTAACTACTATTACAAGTTATCGACACTGGTGGCAAACAGTCATTTCTCCATATCGTAGAAAATGCATTGAGGTATACAGGTTTTAAGACGGGCGCCGCCATCTTGGAACTTTGTTCTAGATTTGATAGCCTCGGTCACCCGGCCCGCTTCTGAACCAGTAAGACATATGCATGATACGATCTACCTGGCCGAGTCTATAGATTTGAGAGTGGCTATCATTATAATAATTATTATTTATAATTCCGAAGTGAAAATAATCATCTATCAATTGGTAATAAATCAAAGAATCACAGTAAACAGAATACTGAACGAAATCTCTCGATTTAAAGAAATAAACTTATTTTAGTTATCTGCCTCATTCCTTAATGGGTAATACAATAACAGTCTATTTTTCTTTGCTTGCTACTTTACTGTAGTAATTCAGTATAAGAAAACTTGATGCCCAGCATTTTTGCGTTAAAAAGAATTAACTAATCAGTACAGAGAAAAAGCAGAATGCATCAAATAATTATAGTAGTGCACATTATGATACACTTGTTCGGTATTACTGAAATAGAAAGTCCAGACTGTATTGTGCCTATACGATTAGGGTATTCTTTTGGTTTAATTGGTGGAGGGACTATAAACCTTAATTTAATGGAAGTTTTTTAATGAAAAAAACACACGAGAGATTATGCTTAACACTTAAAAACAACCAAGAAAATGTGTTATACAGTATTTTATTTAATTCGATTGTACGAGTCCAATTGGCTATTCACTGAGCAACGCCAGCCCTCGTAAAGAGAAAAGAAAATCTTAATAATTTGAGAAACGTGAAAACATATACAAGATTAATGTTCGACATGGTGAGCTTCACACGCACGCACACACGCACACACACACACACACAAACACACACCTCCCCGACCTCGAACTGTTTATTGCAATAAAAAAGTCTAGTTCATGATAAATTTGTTCATTTATATGAAAGTTCTTCGAATACGAACAAAACCACTAAGGAATAATTTTCCTATTTTTGAAAATAACTGATTTCAAACAAATTCTTACCGATGTACTTTAATTTTAAAGATTTATAAAATAAAAAGAAGACAAGTAATATGTTTTTACTTGTACCGGGAATCGAACCCTTGATATCGTGCACTTAGTGCAGCATGGCTAACCAATAGACCGCCGCGGGATGTTATATCGTTATTTCAAATTTAGGTAATTATATTAAATTCAGTCAACGCCATCAATTGATTGTTGTCTTGAATGTGCCGATAATATATTGCGGGAAACCAGCATGGACAAATCCGAGACTGTACTGCACTAGTCTTGATCATCTTCGACGTTTGATTATAGGTGTACCAGCACCAATTACATGTAAACCTCCGAGGTGTAGTCGAATGTAGTTCCTATAATAAAAAGTAATCCCTCCTTTTTCGCTGGAAATGGGCATTATAAGTAAGGGAAAACTGCCCATTTCTATTCGATTTTATGGTTATATGTATAAGAAGCGTATTAATAGGTTTTACTGAATCACTGATGAACATTTTCGAAATTTCGACTCTATGCTTACACGTTGTGAGCAATGAAAACAGTCAATCAATAAAAACAGCTGTACCCTTGACCTGTTTAGTAAACAAACAAGAACTTTCTTACATGTCTTGTGACCCCACGTTTCTGGTGATTTTTCAAGTGGAAAAATAGTTTTCTATATGAACATTACACTGCTGCATTATCCATACTTGAGTTGAATTTGCAGCAAATCATTAATATGTGCCACTTTAACATTGGTGTCTATGGGGAAAATAATTAGTGCTTTCATACCTTATAAATACAAACGTTTGTCTTGAAATCAAGCAAGCGTCGCAGATGATCTAGACTATTAGTAAACAACACTACCTAAAAGTTGTCGCTAGATGAGACAACTATAATGGGGTGTCGCCATTTTGAATATGACGACGATAGCAATAGGCAAAGGTAGTACCTATGCCTTTAAGATCACATGTGCCTATATAATTGTATAAACATATCTCGAGGCGTGATTTCACAATGGAAAGATCCAGATTTGCGGACGGACGGACAGACGAACGTTCAAACAAACATATAGATTGGGAATAAACGTGTAGACCCATCCCTTTCAATGTTTAATAATGGGTGCAACACGCCATTTGTTTGGCCAAAATTCGATGAATGTGCTTGTTTTTAAAAGAAAAATGTTCATGCATGCTCAAATAAATGTACAGGGGAGAATAAAGTGTTGTTTTATAAGTACATGTAACTATAAGGGTTGCGTGGGTTGACATGAGACGTTAAAAGAACACAACGTTATTTCAGAAAAAAATAAAGATTTATAACAATATTATGAAAATGTTCTACGAACATCAGTGTTATTATTTAAACGGAAGTGTTCAACAACTAATCGGTATGGACATTTCATAAAAAGGCATTGAATAGTGGTTTGATATTTATATATATATATATATATATATAACAATGTGTCCAAGCTGTTCGTTAATACGAAATGCTAATTTTCTTGTGTGGACATGTCGCATACCTATTATTTAAACGTTACTTTTAAATCAGTTTCATATTTTGCTTTACGTTGTGACCTACGTCCCAATCATCATACCATCAGACGAATATTGTAGTCGTTGCCTGCGCACATTAATATGCTTGTATTTTATGGTATTGCACATGCAAAAGTACCTCATTAGCCATACCAACATATGTCAATACAATTCAATACTACAACACTAACGTTGAAATAACTACAATGCAATACTGGTTATTTTTTAGCTCAAGGTT
Organism: Cyrtodaria siliqua; assembly: GCA_037043455.1. Lineage (NCBI taxonomy): Eukaryota > Metazoa > Mollusca > Bivalvia > Adapedonta > Hiatellidae > Cyrtodaria > Cyrtodaria siliqua. The sequence goes on along the minus strand of JAWPHD010017613.1, from coordinate 6,362 downwards.
ACAGCACAACGTCAGCAGTATCCAACTTCTGGAGTGTCCAGTAATGAACCAGGCGACTGTCAAGATCAAGAGAAGATACATATGTCAACACTGACACTTCCTCGAAATACAGTATTTCCTGGTAGTCCTAATGTGGACAGAACTGTGACATTTCAATGTGGGATGACCTTCCCTACACTGACAAATCCGACGTTCACTGGAGCAACTCCGGACATCAGATTTGCAGGTATATGAATATATTGGTTAAATAAGGTTTAGTAATCTGATTGACAGTAATAATGTGATAACGTAAAGTAAGTGATGTTCAGCTTGTTTATGTAGAACTTTAGTAAATTGAACATCAGATTCACCAAACGTGATTAGCATATTTGTACTCTATGTAAGAATGGACGGATTGTTGACGAAGATCATAGTACGAGGTATTAATGTGGGGAATATTCTCAAGTTTGTCCAACATGAGGAAGTAACACCCCCTCCCCCTCCCCCCCCACCTCCCACGAGTACTGAATACTCCTTTGTTTAGAGACCGAGCACTGAATACTATTTAGCTCCAGACATAAACTCTAAGTATAAAATTACAAAGGGCAATAACTCTAATTTGAATGATACCTAAAACACCTAAGAGCCGGGAGCTGCTGGATGAATAATGGCCCGATTATCAAAATTAGACCTTTATTTACATTTTATGATTTTTTTGTACATTGAATTGATAATATTTGGTTTTAAAAATACATTTTATGAGTACTAAATACTAAATAGCGTGTTGTGCGAGTACTGCGTACCAGGCTCGTGCGTACTGAATACAGCCTAAAACGCCCTGAATACTGCGTACCAAAAGGGGGGGGGGTAGGGTTCAGCCTCCAACATGATATTAGTGTTGATAGGGCTTTTAAGATATCTGCCAGTGGCCATCTTTGTGTAATCATACGTTGAACTATGAGACCGCATTACCGGTACCTTACATGATATTGTATTATGATATTTATAAAACTTCATAGAAGCATTGCATGTAAGGTCTAGTGGGGCCTTACTTAACATTGTGAACGGCATGTCATATATGTTGTTGTATGGATTGTACAATAGTTATCTCTTTTTTACGAAAAACAACAACAAATTGTAATGGTGTATGATTGCTACTTCTCCTTATTGTTCTTAATCGCCAATAGGACAACATGAGGACTACGGTAATGGGATTCATGACCGTCATGAGAACATTTTCAACCACAGTGATAAACAATTAGCTTGCAAACGCTCTTGACTGATGACGTTCTTCAAGGCAACACGTACACAGACAAGAAAAACAAACACATATTAACAAACAAAAGCAACTGCAAGAAAAACACAAGAAAAACAACAACGAAGTAATACATGGAAATAAACAGAACTTAACATTTAATTTACACGAATTTACAAATATATTAAGTGGATTCTTTTTTATGCCCATGCTTTTTGAAATTATTATTTAGTACGAAATAAGAATTGCAACAGCTAGAATATCAATCCGTAAACCGTAACCGTAAACCGTAATCGTAAACTTAATCCGTAAAAAATCGAAAAAATAACAGATAATGATTGACATGGTACATGATTTGCAAAACAATTGAAAGAAATGTAATAATTTCATTTAATACCATAGTCTAGTACTAAAGAGCATTCTGGTATCGAAACTTACCTGGCAGTGTGTTATGGTTAGTTTTAAGCTATTCTAATCATGTGTGTAGGTCGAGTGGCAAGAATTGAATGATAACATAGAACATTAACTGTCAGTGATATAAATCAATACATTTACAAGATTACATTTTTATTGCAATTTAATAAAGTATTACATGACTGAGCCTCACCTATGACCAACATATCCAAGTGAACATTTGCAACTGATTAACTATATTCTCTATATTAGTATCGTTCTTTGTTTTTAGTTCAAGTGTCTAGTGTGACGTTGTATAATGGAGCATCTACTCCAACCAGTGGTCAATCGATAGAAGTAGACACTGGTGTGGAGAAGACACTGACTTGTCAAACAGGAACCAGTAGACCAACATCCACCATTGTTTGGTACATTGGTACTGATAAACAGACAACTACAGGGACAAGTTTTAGATTCACCCCCACCAACAACGACCATGACAAAACTGTATACTGTAAGGCATACAATACACAACCAGAGAACCAGGCTGTCTCCTCAACTGAACCTACACTGTATGTCAGGGGTATGTATGTCTCAAACCTTTGCTAATATACGCGTATTTATTGAATATGTCTATTACAAAGCATTAAGAATACCACTCTCCTTTGAAATGACCATTAATAACTAAATAAGGTTCTAACCTCTGCTTTACTAATTTCCATGTTAAGCAGGGCAAGTCAAATCTCCACGCAGTGAGTATACAACCCAATCAAAACATGCCCTCAAAAAATACGGCCAACTGAGGTTCAAAAAAGTAAACAATGCATTTTTAGACAAGGGACGTTCGAAATGTAATGTTATTCATCCGATAATCAGTTAACTGCGCACGTGCTAGTCGTGACATTTCACGGTTTGGTAAATATATTCATTTTGAATATAGATACAGATAAATTACGTGCAAACGAACATTACAACAGTATGTAGATTTTATGTAGTCACAGATAGATAACTCCTGGCATTAACCCATTTAAAATGGTTTGAAATCATACAGATCACGCTCCGCCATCACTCCAAAAATATTGTAACAGTCATCCACATATATGCACTCATCAGATTGCACGAGTCATATGGATATCATCAAGAACAACTTATAATATCCTTAAGAACGTTCGGCGCATGTGTAGGGTGCCAATATGTCCGCAATGTGCCATTCTATCCGCGGAAATATTGGACCTCACGTAGGGTGCCAATGTGTCCGCAGCGAGCCAATATGTCCGCGGAAAATTAAGGGGGCGTCTCAAACAACTTAAACCGTGATATTGATTAGTAACGATCGAATTGTAGAATAAAAAGAATACTTTTTGTTTCTAGTTTTTTCATGGATAGGGGATGTTAAAGCAATAATAACATAATCATAATATGAATAAGGCACTGCCTCATGGCGAGCGTCGGTTTAAGTAAATAAAATGGTTACATTATGTAATATTACTCATACTGTAATACCTTATAACATATGGATTTTCTAAACCCGACTCAGTTGCTCCATTCTAAGGTACACACAAAAAACGCAACCCACTACTATTCACATACAAACTTTGCGATCATCACATCAAAAAAACTAATTCAACAAATTATTTAAGCATAACTATTCGAAATTGAAATGGGCATATACACATTATACTCTGTTACTTCCAAATCAAACGGTGGAGCGCTGTGGTCTAGTGGTAGAGCGTTGGACCCATGATCCAAAAGTCGTGAGTTCGATTCCCGCCTTTGCCATATGCCTAAAAAGTGTGAAGACTCCCGACCATAACCTGGTCATTTTGGTGGAGGAAAAAAAGCGCGAAATCTGCCTAATTTGTGAAAAAAGTATTGAATACATGCATTGTTTTTGTTTTTGTGGGAGCAGGATAATATGAAACATTTTAGATAAACTTTCTTCTATGAACAAATCCAGAACAAAACAATATTGAACAAGTTAAGTGGTGGAAATGTTTTCCAAAATAAATAAAATAATAATAATAAATAAAAGAAATAAATTAATAATAATAATTGTGAAGCAAAATCGGCCACAGTTTTGAAAAAAAATGACTTGAATTGTGAGTAAGTGTCAGCGTGAAACTTGAATAAGCCATGATCAGTATAATTATGTATGCATACTTTTTATTTTTTATGAGACTTCTCGAGGATGATTCAATTTATTCCTATTTCCTAAATGTAAATGCCTTCAGTTAGCAGCAATAATCAGGAAGGAAGGAATAGGAATGAATTGTTTCATGTGATACTGAACGTTGAGTTGTAAACCTTCTCGCCTCTCACCGCTGCAAGTTCGAATCCCACTGGGAGCTCGATTTGTGAGGATGTGTCGATTCTTACCGGATGGCGGGAGGTGAATAGTACTGGTTCTATAGTACTGGTTCTACGCAGGACAAGTGGGTGGTCTGCCTCCACCACCCAAAAAATCCACCGTCATATATAACCTTACATGTGTTGAAAACGACGTAAAATACCATACCAAACAAACAAACACATCATTGCTGATGTGTCATTTGAAATAATAAGTTCGTTTACATACCTTGTTCCCAAGTCACCACTCTCGTACATCCCCTCTTGAAATTAAAATTGCGTCGAACGTCACTGACTGACGTAATCAGCATTGAAAATTGTCATAATGGTGACGTACTATTACGGTCTACAGTACAGTACGTGCTTGACTTTGTCTACAAAGAACAAAAAAGGTTTACGTTTGTGCTTTTAAGTAAAAGAAAGGATATTTCACTTACCGCCTTTGGTTTCGCAAAAACAATTTAAGGATAAAAAGGTAGGCGAATAATTATTATTTCATATAACTATTGTTTCAGGTGAATTTTATTATTAATAAGTGTAATTGAGACTATCGACGAGGAAGCAGACACAATTTTCATTCGTATAGAGATCCCTTGTATAACACTGCTCTCCTTAGTTCAAAGCTACACACAACATGTTCGTCCGACCCCATATTGACAAGAAGTCTGATCACGTAAGGCATTTTCTTAAACTACTATATATTAATAAAGGTATTGATTCATTGACATGCCTAGTATTTTTCGGGATACTCATGTAGTTGATTATATCCCAAAATATTTCAAAAATTCCGAAAGTCCTGTAATTTGTTATAAATATAAAAAGCCTATTAGAAATATTATTTTCAACTACAATAAAATAGTTTCTGACCTTGATATAGTACATAAGACTCCTCTAAGGAATGTGAATGCAACACATGCAAAATTTTGCTATGCTCCAGCAGGTCGTCATCACTGGTAATTTTGATATTGTTGATAAACGTATTCGGCATTTGTTTTCGAAAGGTCCTAAATAGAGATTACCTTCAACTATTGATTTTAATGCCTGTCGTGCCCAGAATGCCCACTGCCATTGAATATTTTAGTATAAAATGGTGTCGTAGAGAACATGCGGACCCAAACTCGCTTTCTTCTTGGAAAAAGTCAATTCTTAGAATATAGATACACGTATTAACCTTTATAATGCTAACCCCCTCTTTACTTCCTCCGAGACCTAGGTTTTCCTTTCGTAACTTTAAAATACGGGAATTAAGGAGTTTCATAATAAATTTGTTTTAGTTCCTGCAGATAAAGCAGCTAATAATGTAATTATTGTTTGACGGCCTACATTACGTCAATGTTTTATCTCTGGAACTCGGCAGTACCAATTCGTATACTCCAGTTAATTCTACTGAGGATGATGTTGTTTCCGCACATATCGACGTCGGTGCACTACTTTCAAGGCTGGTGTAAACGATAAGCAAAATAAACTGCCTACCATGTACTGGATTCCTAAATTACATAAAAATCCATATAAGGCTCGCTTTATATCGAATTCTAGTGCCTGCACCACAACAAAGCATCTCCAAACTTTTAACTTCTTGTCTTACTGCCGTTAAAGATCACGTTAAACTATGTTGTGATAAAACTTATGAAACTCTCTGGGATTACTTAAAAAAAATCAGGAGACGTTCTGGATAAAATTTCCAATAAGGGGCAAGTTTCATCAATAAACACTTATGACTTCTCTACACTATATACAACCTTACCCTCATCACCTTATTAACGACAAGCTAATTTTATCTTATTCAAAAAACATTCGCTAGAGAAAATACTACATGTTTGGCATGTAATAATATTAAAGCGTTTTTGTACTAACGGCAGTTTAGACCAATTATACTATGTGGACTTGCTATGAAGTTTGTGAAGCACTCATCTTCCTATTAGATAATATTTTCGTCAGGTATGGTACCTGACCGTTTATAGACAAATTGTTGGTATCCCTATGGGTACGAACTGTGCACCACTTCGTTGCAGATTTGTTTTTATTTTGCGATGAAAGAGATTTCATGTTGAGTCTTTCACCAGATACCCAGGCAGATGTTATTGAAGCTTTTAATGATACCTCTCGGTATCTGGATGACATACTGAACATTGACAACCCTTTCTTTCCAACTATGGTTGATAATATTTATCCTAAAGAACTTCGGCTTAATAAAGAAAATATATCTGATAATAACGCTTCTTTTCTTGATTTAGATCTCCCGATTGAAAATGGTAAAAATAATTAGCAAAATCTATGACAAGAGAGATGATTTTAATTTTGACGATTGTTAATTATCCCCACTTGGATGGGGATGTTCCCCGAGCAACTTCTTATGGGGTGTATCTGTCTCAATTTATTCGTTTTTCTA
>JAWPHD010017612.1:0-43758 GCA_037043455.1 Cyrtodaria siliqua | reverse complement strand
TCCCCTTCCTCAAGGCCCTGGTCCCAGTCCCCTAAAAACTGACTAGTGCCCTTAAAGATTTCCCCCGTGAAAGTGTTATTTGTATAACATCAAATACCGTAACGTTCCGTGAAATTAGAACGGGAGCCGCATTTTAGAATGTCCGAAATTGGAAATGCATCAATTTCTCAATATCCGGTTGACTTAAATTGCATTTTATCCATGAATAAACAGAGTTGCGACTATTTAATGCATTTAATTGCTTAATAAACTATGTAAGAACTATTTTCTTTGTTGTTGTTTCTACCGAAATGTTACTCGTCCTCTCGGACGACCTATTCATAGGTTTCACTCGTCCGGATTCGAATTTCACTCATCAATACGAGTGGACGAGTGGAATTTTCGTGCCCTGATATAGGGAGAAGTATTTGTGAACAACCAAGGGCAGACAACCTTCGAACGAACTACGGCAGGGCTCTCAGCTATGATAAAACACAGAAATCCAACGTATGCATTCACTTCCTAAAAAGGATAGCTGCAACACACGCTTATAAACTGTAGCTCTTAACCCACTTGTCTGGAGGCACAATTGAACATATACACGCATACATACATACAATTATAGCTATTATGAGTGGGATCATATTTAATCGACATGTTTTGCTCATACTGTTTATATTAAGCTTTTCTACCACCAACAGTCTGTAACACTCCCACAAGAATACATGTAACAACCAAACTCTGATAAAGCAGAGGCATTTAAGACATCACTGTACCTACCATTAGCCATTAAAAACTTGGGAATAAGATCCACATTCCAGTCCCGTCCACGGCCAAATTGTTCTGGTATAGGACCTTGTCGCTGGAAGTGCTTGTAAAGCTACAAAAGAGCAGTCGAGTTATAGGCAGGTATTTGTATGCATAATCTAAAACTAGAAGTGTGTTCCACGGAACACTTGTGTACAATTTAACAATGAAGTTTGAAGACAGTGGGTGCAATCCTTTATGAATTATGAGGCAGATTTTTATTTTTTAGTTTATGAAAAGCGGCATTGAATAATGATAAGGGGGAACTGTATAAAGTTTCATGACCATAGGTCAATATTTTGTCAAGTTATGAGCTAGGTTATGTTGCAGGTTTTATGAAAAGGGTCATAAACTCTGCCAAAATGAAAGTCAGAGTTATTGGACATGTCAATCTCATTAAAATCATATCCTAATCAGGGTTCTCCGCAGGATTATTTTCAGGCATAGTGGCATTTACCGTGTGTTGGGCGAGGGTTCGATTTTTTTGGCTTTTAGTAACTGCCTGTATTGATGGTGATGCACTCTTGTGTGTGATATAAGTGATGTTAGGAAGCCATATATAATTATATATTTATGATAATAAACAATAATAAATAATCCATGTTTTAAGACTTTTATTTAAAAAAAAAACTCATAAAAATATTTACTAAAATAAGATCATACACAATAATACAACTTACACATCAACACAACATGCAACATCTAAAATACATATATGTACAATAAATAATAATAAATAATCCATGTTTTAATACACGATGAAGCAGAAAACATACATACAAAGATTTATTATAAGGTTATACACAATAATACAACATATACATCAACACATCATGCACACATCTAATACCATCAACTAAACAATATTCATCCCTGGAAATAAAACAGCACATTTGTTAATACTTAAAAAATATAACCTTAGCACTGAAATAAATCCAACACAAGTTAGCCCACTTGTACACATTAGCTAGCAGTTCCTATTCAGATGCTTGACCTTCTAGGCCTGGCCTTGTGCCATTCTTCAACTGCCCTGACATATTCAAACTCTGATGGAGGTGGGCCCTGCATTGTTACTGCCAGCAGTGCGTTGAGAACTCTGTTACTCAGAGTTGACCTGTGCTGTCTTAATTTTCTCGAGTGTAGAGAATCCCCTCTCTCAATCTGCTGTTGATGTTGGAAGAAGCAGACCAACAGCTGCAATCTTGTACAAGTTGGGGTGAGACTCCTGTAGCTCTCTGTCATTCTTTGTAACCTCCCCCACTTGTCTCCACTCGATCATCATTGAATCTTCATCCAGGTTGATGTCTGAAGAATCATATATAAATAATTTAATATATTATAAACATATAATAGACCAACACACTTAATAATAGTAATAACTGAATTATTTTTGTTTTATTTTGTTATTTCTAGTATTTTTGTTTTCAAAATATTGACAAGCTTTTAAGTACACAGATAAATAAACAGATAATTACATGTACCTTCATTTCTTCTTTTTTTTTTCAAATGACCAAATATTATCCCAAAATTGCTATTTTTTTTATTTATTAAGGCACAAACTTAAATCAAAAAGACAATCAAAACAATTATACTTACTTACGCAAAACAAACAAACTCTTGTGTCATGATGAGTACATCGCATCTTGAACAATACACGTAAGCCGATACACAAACTGCCAATATTAACAAACTTTCCAGTTCAACTGCTTTAAGTTACATTCTCCCATCCCAATTACTGATTAAACCACAACAACTCGACATAATCCAATCAACTCCTAATAATTGCAATTTGTTGTCAACAATCCACTCATCACACAGCGTGTTATCGCACCTTCTGCAAACTGCATAGATCAGTCACGTATTACTTGTGTGTATTGTTTGACGCGAGTTTATGATTTGTGTACGGTGCGCATAAGGGTTTTTAAAGGCGGTGTTTGCCATCAGATCAAAGCACCGCGCTCTGGTTTTTAAGCATAGCGGCGCAGTTTAGGCACCGCGGGATGTAACATTTTGGAAGTCAAGCGCAGCAGCTCCGCTATGCTTCAATGGCCTGTGGAAAACCCTGCTAATTAAGCTTCGATACTCTCCGCACTGCCTTGGAGGTCACGTCAGATCGACCTTTCATCTAATCAATATTCATGAGAAGATCAACTAAATTCAACCAATAAAATCGCGCGTTTCATATGCACTTCACATGACGTTCGAGTGAACTAAACAAACGAAAATCCACATAAAACACATAGATCTATATCCGAAACACATAAATCTATATCTTTGTGTGTTATTGCTGTGGATTGCATGAAAAATTCAAAGAAATCCACTAAATATGGCATGTTTTACATCAATAATATGAAGAAAACCATGGGCGTTTTGAAAATATATATTACACCGAAATTATTACGACATTAAATATTCTAAATAGTAAGTCATTGTACGTCAGGCCCGCTTAGCTCAGTTGATAGCGAAGTCGACTACTGACCCACAAGTTTAATTTTAGTGTGGGTTCTATCCCACAAATCGGTACATTATGTTGTACCGCTATTGAATTCCGTCAAACTGTCTTCTTTTTCTCAGTAAACATTCAATAAAATGGTTGGTGTGTTGCGTTTGTCAATGCAATTATTTTGTGTTTTATAAGCTGAAAGTTACGGACATTGTCTCTTTCAATACCGAGCGTAGACTGCTCCATAGCGTTTTACTGAAACGTGACACGCGCAGTGATGCAGTCTTTACAGAGCAATTTTGTTGGCTGAAATCTGATTGGCTAATCGTAAGGTCAACCTGACATGACCTCCAATGCAGTGTTGTCAGAACATGAATATAGGTCAAAAACTTTTTAAGTAACAGTCAGTTATGGGCTTGGTTAGGTTGCAGATTAAGTTTTATGAAACAAGAGGTCAATGACCTTGAAGCTCTACTGATTGATTTTGATTTCAGGAAGTAGTCGCTACAAACTTGTTTTTTGAAAAATTATTTTTAGCCGTGGCGGCCATCTTGAATTTCCGGCCGACCTGAAATTTTGCTAGGATCAATTAGACATCAAGAGCAACATTCCTGTGAAGTTATATGAAAATCCGTAGTTTCAGAGGAGTAGTCGCTACAAGTTTTCATTATATAACTCTATGTAAACAAAGATGGTCGCTGACAGCCATGTTTAACGTCGAATCAAAATAATGTTCGACTCGGATAACCATTCGACTCGGATAACCATCATGTCATGCTGATCATTTTAGAAAAAGTCCCATATCAATATCACTTATAGTTTTCAAGAAGTAGTCGCTACAAACTTATTTTTTAAAAATCTATTTTTAGCTGTGGCGGCCATCTTGAATTTCTGGCCGATCTGAAATTTTGCTAGGATCAATTACACATTAAGAGCAACATTCCTGTAAAGTTTCATGAAAATCCGCCAAGTAGTTTCAGAGGAGTAGTCGCTACAAGTTTGTACTATATAACTCTATGTAAACAAAGATGGCCGCTGGCAGCCATGTTTAACGTCGAATCAAAACGATTTTTGACAAGGATCAACATCATGTCATGCTGATCATTTTAGAAAAAGTCCCATATCAATATCACTTATAGTTTTCAAGAAGTAGTCGCTACAAACTTGTATTTTAAAAATCTATTTTTAGCCATGGCGGCCATCTTCAATTTCCGGCCGACCTGAAATTTTGCTAGGATCAATAAGACATCAAGAGCAACATTTGTGTGAAGTTTCATGAAAATCCGTCAAGTAGTTTCATAGGAGTAAACGCTACAAGTTTTCATTATATAACTCTATGTAAACAAAGATGGCCACTGGCAGCCATGGTTAATGTCGAATCAAAAACTGTTCGACTCGGATAACCATCATGTCATGCTGATCATTTTAGAAAAAGTCCCATATCAATATCACTTATAGTTTTCAAGAAGTAGTCGCTACAAACTTATTTTTTTTAAATCTATTTTTAGCTGTGGCGGCCATCTTGAATTTCTGGCGGACCTGAAATTTTGCTAGGATCAATAACACATTAAGAGCAACATTCCTGTAAAATTTCATGAAAATCCGCCAAGTAGTTTAAGAGGTGTAGTTGCTACAAGTTTGTACTATATAAGTCTTTGTAAACAAAGATGGCCGCTGGCAGCCATGTTTAACGTTGAATCAAAACGATTTTTGACAAGGACCAACTTTATGTCATGCTGATCATTTTAGGAAAAGTTGAATTTCTGGCCGATCTGAAATTTTACTAGGATCAATTACACATTAAGAGCAACATTCCTGTAAAATTTCATGAAAATCAGCCAAGTAGTTTCAGAGGAGTAGTCGCTACAAGTTTTCATTAGATAACTCTATGTAAACAAAGATGGCCGCTGGCAGCCATGTTTAACGTTGAATCAAAACGATTTTCGACAAGGACCAACATCATGTCATGCTGATCATTTTAGAAAAAGTCCCATATCAATATCACTTAGAGTTTTCAAGAAGTAGTCGCTACAAACTTGTTTTTAGATTTGGCGGCCATCTTAGATTTCACATCAACATGAATTTTTGCTAGGATCAACTAGACTTCATGGGCAACATTTGTGTAAAGTTTCATGAAAATCCATTCAGTAGTTTCGGAGGAGTAGTCGCTACAAGAAAAAGTTTACGGACAGACGGACGCCGCACCACGGCATAAGCTCTGCTGATCTCTGATGATCAGTCGAGCAAAAAAGGCACAACTCTGCTAAAATAAAAGTCAGAGTTATTGGTCATGGATAACAACATTTCTTGGGGTAAGATGAATGTGTGTGAAGGTCAAATACTTTTCAAGTTAAGGCCTAGGTTAGGTTGCAGGTTAAAGTTTGACGGATGATGGACGGACGAACGGATGACTATGCAGGCGACACCACAAGAGCTGTCGGATGACAGCGCGTTCAACTTCCGGGGTCTTGTCTATTTAATGGAATTGTAACCCTCTGCCTGGATAAGCGGTGGTCCTATTCTTGCCCGGGAGGCAGGAACCACATGGGGCTCCTTCTGCTCAAACTGGGAAGTAGTATATATACTTACGTCCTCAAGTGGTGTTAGAGAGGCACTCAGTCCACCATAGTACTTTTGCCTGTCCATGTGCAGCGCCTTCTTCCCGCTGACCGACATCAGACCACTCATCACACATTCCTGAAATGAAAACAAACTATAGCTAAACTACAAGCCTCTGAATAACATAAATTATGTTTTTCCCCTTAATAGGACAGATACAAATGTATGTGTGGATCTGGTTACATTGATTTTTGTTTTTTCCTTTGTTAGGTGCATAGATGCACATTGCTGTTTTTTTAAAGGGACACACACAATCTTAAAATGTGTATCAAGCATTAAAATTAGCAGTTCTGATTTATTAATACAGTATCATTTTAACTTTCAGGGCTTTTTTCCCCTTCTATAACAGGGCCAAAATTTCTTCTACTTCACAATTTAAACTGAATATCTCGACCTACCGGAACTTGACAGGATGTGAAAGTTATGAATATAGGTGAAAAAAACTTTTACTTGGTAAGTATTGCCTGAATTTTTCTTATTTAGTATACATGCAGGGTTTCCCCCAGGAATTTGGGATGGCATGTTATTTTGTGAAAGTACATGGAGCACGTGGGTGAGGGTTTGGGAGGGGGATACCCTGCTCCGAATGATTCGATTTTTTGTTATTATTAGGGGTGGTGTATATCAACGGAGAGCCATTTTAATTGACATTTAGTGTTACTTTAATACAACAAAAACAGAACTGATTCACAACAAAACTTCTAAATAAATAGTCAAATTCACTATTTGTTTATTTTTTCAAACATTTTGTGCTTGCCACAAACAGCTAGTCATAAATGTCAGAATTATTTGGGTCTATCCTCATGTTTTCACTGTTTATTTCGCTGTTATTTGGTTATGCTCAATAATCTGCTTTAATACTTACAGACAGTGTCACTTTAAAGTTTGTTGTTATATTTTCGTACGTAAAAAACATAACAATATTGAGAAAGGAAGAGTTTTAAAAAAAAAATTTAAAAAAAAAATCTTTTTTTTTTACCCCACCCACTACACCAAATATTGGGCACGATTTTTCAAAAACGGCTGTGCAACGAAGGCTGCACGGATGGATTGCTAATAACTTCCCCTCTGAAAAATAACCGATAGTATGAATCAAATTGAGTACGATGTACAATAGTACGAATCTAATTGAGGAGGAAGTACGAAATTTCGTAGGAGTTGTCGTTCTTGAATTCATGCTATTTTTAGAAGCAACAAACCTTGACAAGTCTATTCGAGAAAAAAATCCCCAACTTGATTAAAAATGTTTGAGACCCCATCTTGATTTATTTCAGATACCCCTCAACTCAATTGTTTTTGTGTGAGATTTACACACCCACATGTTGATGCGATATTCCGGAGTTAGGACGGTACCATAGATGCGATTTTTGAGACGAGGCACCCAACCATGTATTTTCTATAAATTGCCGTCCGCTACCCCCTGGTATGTTTTAATGGAACAGCCCTTACATACAAATTCTTGCAGAATGAAACAATTAAAAATGTTTGAGACCCCATCTTGATTTATTTCAGATACCCCTCAACTCAATTGTTTTTGTGTGAGATTTACCCACCCACATGTTGATGCGATATTCCGGAGTTAGGACGGTACCATAGATGCGATTTTTGAGACAAGGCACCCAACCATGTATTTTCTATAAATTGCCGTCCGCTACCCCCTGGTATGTTTTAATGGAACAGCCCTTACATACAAATTCTTGCAGAATGAAACAATCATGTTTGTTTCTCGATCATAAACATTCATTTTCGGCAATTGTTCTACTCAACTGAGTGAACTCAACACATGTCCCTCATCAATAAAGCACCGTGTCCTATTTATTAAACACTCAACACTAACAAGTGTATACACAGACAGTGCCCTCATTTGGTCATTTCCCCCACCTGAAAAGAATCTTTTTTTCCCCCAAAAATTGATATTTTTCCCCCTCAGAAATTCGTAAAAAAAAAAATCAAAAAAAAAAAAAAAAAAAAAAAATCCGATTTTCAAGACGATATGCTCACGATGTCGTGTTTACCGGTTTGAAAAAGACGTTTTGATTATTATTAGACTGGTTTTAGACTGTTTATCGTGCACAGGACGTTTTAACTATTATCGGGCACTGACTCAACCAGATGCCCAACTGGACAGGGCAATAGTTTTTTTTCGGAATAAAAAGAAGAGAAGGGTTGACTTTTAATGTGGATCTCCGATGAAAACATGCCATTGATGGTTATTAAGTGGAGTTTTTTTTATCAGAAAAAGAACCAGATGGTTGACGAATGTATGTTAATAAAGTGAAACGTGTTAATCAAACAAGAGTTTTTTATTTGTTGTAAAAATTCCCCCCAGTTACAAAAATTCCCCCTTCTGAGGGCTGCGGGCCCCTTCCCCCAAAGTAGCGTGAGGGCCCTGACAGATCACGGGTCTGGTCACAGGTGGTAATCAGCAGTCTGCTATCGCGAATATGATTGGCTGATAGATTATTTAGTGGGAGCAACAATAAACCTGTCAATCAGATTCAGGCACGCGCAGGACTGCAATTATTTCAAGTGGCATAATATTGCTTTGGGATTTAAGGGATGTCACGGAGATCAAAGAATGTCGGAAATTCGCCGCCGGACATTTAAGCATGTCACATGCAACATCCGATATAGGTCTGGGGGAAACCCTGTACATGTATATACATTTGTGTGAAATACTTTTATAGAAAGAGATATTTTGACATATCAAACATTTGATTCATCCTGTACAGAATTGAATTGAACTGAATGTTGTCAGTGCTCAAAGAAAATTATTTTAAGAGACAGGCCCAGGGCTTGTTGCTTTTAAAAATGGACAGACCCCGATTTGAAATGGACAGGCCCTGATTTGAAATGGACAGGCCCTGATTTAAAATGGAAAGGTCCAATATTTTTTCCTTATTGGAAATGTGTCTTTATTCACTTTTATAGCACACATTATTTTGTTACGTATGTATTAATCAAGCTCAGAACCTCCTCTGACTATATTTTTTTTTGCTACCACTTTATGCTCCCTGGTCAGCGGACTTATTTACCATTTCGTTTAAAATATGTTAGAATAGAATATTACATAGTAATTTATAACTAATGCAAAGGAGAGTACTAGCACTTTTGCCAAACGATAATAATCAGAGCCGACTTGGTGAAACTGGAGCTAAACTTGGAGCCAAATTTTTAATCAGGTTTTATGAGACTATCAGAGCCTCCTCTGGCTATATTTTTTCTTTTTGTCACCACTTTCTCCAAGTAAAGAATTAGGAGCCTAGACTAGAATTCATTTAAAAGTAGGATTCCAGGAACTCCTTACACCTTAAATAATGAATAGAAATATACTTTATATCTGTATTTATACATATACAGTATATATATTTTTCTTT
The DNA here is from genome assembly GCA_037043455.1 of Cyrtodaria siliqua. Lineage (NCBI taxonomy): Eukaryota > Metazoa > Mollusca > Bivalvia > Adapedonta > Hiatellidae > Cyrtodaria > Cyrtodaria siliqua. The sequence goes on along the minus strand of JAWPHD010017612.1, from coordinate 34,533 downwards.
CCACCAACATGTATTTGTAAAGGACAGTTTTTCTTATTTGATTATGTAAAAAAAAAAAAAAAAAAAGTAAATACGAAATTATGTACCATCCAAACTACTATGACACCGCACTTTTACGGCCCGAACATTTCACATTTGCCCAAGAACACACCGACGAAACTCAGTGGCACCACGGAGGATCCTGTATAGAAAACAGTTTCGTTTTGACACACACAAAAATTGTGATGAGATCCATTTTTTATGGACAAATTGCCAAAATTGGGAAATTATTACATTATGAACCATTATCATTTATTCATTTGAACCTGTTCGACTGGTAACAACAATCAGTTACTGAAATGAGTGTGTGGAGTGACACCAACACAACAAAAAATATCTTTAAATTTATTTTATTTTTAGGTTTTTTTTGTGTGGACTAGGAATTTTATTCTTCAAATTGGGGAAAAAATTGTTTTGCCATTATTTGGCTAAAATTTTGACCCGACACATTACATTTTGAACTTTTGCATTTGAAAATTATTATGATGCAAACTTATTGCAAACTTGGCTGTTTGGTGCAGCTGAATTGGATTATCACTGGAGGAAAATTGAGACTGGTTTAGTGGTTAGACGCCTGCTTGTATTTATTTTGTATCGGCGGAGACCACTTAGACCATAGAGAACTGGTAACGCCAGGATACTGTATTTAAACATATTTGAGTTCTGAGAGAGAGTGTTCCTGGACACTATTCTCCAAACTCCTTTCCCAAAATGTCTGGCTTAATCTATAAATGTCAAACTAATTTTCATTACAAATTACTGTAAAATACTAGTTTACCTTGTAAAATCAGTTTAATATGCATTATATATAGTAAAACAGCTACACAATATAATTTTAATAAAGCAATTATGACGAATTAGTATTGATTTTCTGGGAAGGGGGTGGGGAGAAACAATAGTTGTAAATCGTTTAAAACGCGAAACTCAATCAACGCTTTTCGATCGTATTTTTGATTTCTCATAGATTACCGTTAGGCCTGTTCCTAAAACAATGACATCGTATTCGTCATCCATGCTGAAGCTGTTATTTTACAAGGAAGCTGGAAGAATTTTCACCGGCGAGACCAAAGATGGCTGCATGAACGGCGTATGAATTGGTATGACGTCACGCCCATATTTCTGCATTTTAAAATTACATCTGTGAGAAAGACTAAATTATGTTATATACAATTCATAGATAAAATATAATGTGCTTATCTTTTTCATTGCAAGACAATTAAAATGGATTTATTTATTTCAAATTATAGACGTATTTTTGTGATCTATTTCTTTTGTAACAGCTTCCGGTTCACCTTGGGTGTTGATCGGGCCACTCTAAACAGCAGACTTTCAATGCGATTTGAGCTATGGGCTGACCAGAATTTTTGAATTGTTTAAAACGTTGTTATTTATGTAAAACTGAGGTTATTTGAATAAATGTCTTTACTATTTCAATATTAAGTTTATAAATTCAAAATTAAATAATGGATCAATTGATAACACTCAGTTTTCTTTTTTACACTTTAATCATGGCTGTCAAACTACTTTGTTAAAGTTGTTTGAGGACTGGAAACAAGCTCTAGATAAAAATGAATATGAAGCTGCAATTTTAATTTATACTGTTTATACTGTAGTCGAAGCCGGTGTAAACCAATAGCTTTCTTAGGCCCTTTTAGAAATGGTTGTTTTCCCAGTCTGGTTATGATTTTTTCTTTTCATAAGTAAAAGACTCTTCCGGTTCCTTTTTAGTTTTTCGGTCTGAATTTATTAGGATGATTTGCCCAGTATTTATTTAGCCTATTTTTAAAGGGATTGATGGTGGGTGCCTCAATCACTGTGTCCGAGAGTTCTACGACGCTGTAAGCAAATGTTTTTTTCCTAATATCAATTCTTGCTCTTTTTTTAAATAGTTTCTTGGAATTTCCCTTTTTTTTTTTGTTCCAAGATCAGGGTCCTGAGTGAACAGTTTATTTTTGTCAACTGTATCGATATTATTAAACATTTTATAAACCTGAATCACGTCAGCCCGCTCTCTTCTATACTCAAGGGTTGGTAGCCCTAGCATAGTGAGTCTTTCATACTGAAGTTTTTACGGTGGCATAGACGTGACATGTGAGAAAAATAATTTATCTCGTGGCCACGAGTTAGTAAGTCGTGGCCAGGACTTATTATGTCGTGGCCACGACTTATTTATCTCGTGGCCACGATTTATTATCTCGTGCCCACGACTTCACCGTGTCATACGTTACCCTTTGATGTGGTGGAAGTAACAACATTTTGTGGCGGAATAACGCCTCGGACGGGTGCAAATCAACACCGAAGGTAATTTTAAGAAAATGATTATTTGTTTGTTCTTATTTATATATTTCAGAAGTGTGACATAGCGCAAGATGTGGTCAATATATTTTTGAACACTCGCCTGAACGTTGTTTTGTCTAAACGATTGTCGTTTTGTCAAACATTCTATGAAATTATGACTTTTTCTACCCAAACAAAATAAATTGCAAAGACAAATTCAAAAGTTAACCGGTCAGATGCACTAAATCGCGTTGTACAGTATTCTGTGAGGTAAAGAACACTCTCCTACGCAATATTTTCAAGTTTATTTGGTATCTGTAAAATCCAGAATGACTTTGTAAACGTATTTTGGTAAAACATCTTTTTGTAACGCCCTTGATGTGGTGGAAGTACTCTAAAACGAAGTAACGCTTCAGGTAATGTATCATTTTAAAGAACCTAATTTTTTCATTTTTGAAGCACAAATACACGTTTTTGTCGTCCGCATGTTTCGGCATTTGCTAGCTACCCATATAACGATTACATTGGATATACGGGGAATGTGCTCCCCCTTGTTTACGTTCTTACAAATTTAGACTGAGCTGTCATAGACACGAACATGCCTACTGCTTGTTAGTAAAAATGTTCTGAAGCATTTCTTATGAACGACAATAACTAGTCAGTTGTTGCCTTACGTTTTCAAAGAAAGAAAAAAGAAGCATATATGTGGTGGTGTTTTTTATCGGCGACGACGATGAATGCATCAACGTTAGGTTTATGCGTCTAGCTCTGTTTCTCGGTAACTAAGTGATATGCAGTAAAGTAATTGATTACGTAATTAACGAAGAGTAAGGTAGTTGCAGTCGAATGGTTCCGACGATGCATGAAGTAGAATAATCAAGCATGGTTCATATGTGTATAAGGTGTTACACAGGGGCGTAGCGTGGCATACTCCCTTACTGCCGGGAGTAATTTTGAGAAAAAAAAGTAAAAAAAAAAAAAGTTGGAAAATGCAATACAAAATAAGACGGGCGAGTGGGGTAAGCGTTGAAATTACCAATTTAAGCTTTGTCCCTCGTTTAAGGAGTATATTGAAAACAGGCCGCGCTACGCCTCTGGTGTAGTACAGCTCAACGCTATATAGACTAGACCAACAAATGATTGACCAATGCTGTTTTGGTTAAATTGTAAATATATATAAATGAATTGAAGATGAACGAAATTGTCGGAAGCATGTTCTAGATCAAGTCAGTCTAGGGACACACGTCACTTTTCTTTTTGAAAACTCGCGGCGTCCCGTATTGTTTGTATACATCTGATTGTTTTTGCATTTTACTAACTGTTGGTTATATTGCACCAATACTATATTCAAACTTACTTAGAATAACGTAGAAAAGTTGAAAACTCAAAACTGTATTTAAATATATGCCAGCATATTTAAAGTCAAAATGATACCGGATCAATAAATTAAGAGGCTAATTTTAGTGAATTATAAAGATTTCAAAATTGCCTTGTGTCCCTTTAAAAAAATATTTGTTTTCTTGCAGGCCTAGTGAACATTTGAAATTAAGTACCTACCTACCTACCTACCTACTTACCAGGCTGGCTTCCTGCCTGCCTGCCTGTTTGCCTTTCCGCTGCCCTGCCCTACCCTGCCTATACATACTTACCTACCTAGTATACGCCTGCAACTTACTATATTATGTACATATATTAGTTCTGTTATATGTCGCAGAAGCCAAAAGTTCTATCGATACTGCATAAAAGTACGAATATCTTTGTAAATATAAAAGCAGTTAACTATTAAATTGCAATCTCTATCCAGAGTTGTCGTTTCTTGCATACACATACATCTCTGTCAACGTCTCATCAAATACCAAGAATCTTGGCAAACGGTTTTCTTGATTGCACTAATATGTTTCTGAATAAACTTTATATGAAACGCTTAAATTAAAAAAGAAAACTATTTTTCGGCTTGAATGTTTTAAGTAAACAGTAAATTATGCTCTGAATTATATTGCGGTAGAATAAAGGTTTGTACTTTGGCATATCACTCCGCCGTCAAAACATTTTACCAGCACTTTCCAGTATCACATAGCTCTTAACAACCTACCTTATATAAAAGGTATAACTGGCCTCTCTCAAAAAGAGCATTAACAAACAGAAAGCGAATTTTGACACCAGACATATCAAATTTAGAGAAAAAGACACTGTTTAAACACCAAATTAAGTAGACTGAGTTTTTACACAAAAAAATCAGTGCAAAAAAAAAGAAAATTAACACCAAGATCAAGTTGTAGTAAAGTTTCCTTTTAAAAGAACGGAAACAGAAATATAATTATCGATTATACTAAACCTGCGACAAAATATAGGCTACATTTGCGATTTGTGCATAATACAGTTGTTTTTTTCCGTGTGAATGGTGTGTTATGATCATAATGTTTAATCGTTATTGTTATTAAAACATAAATAATACCCATGCTAACAACAGACTGATGAATAATCATCAAAAGCCCTCATTTAATGTTAGTTCATCATCATGCACCCGTCCGAGGCGTTATTCCGCCACTTCCCCACATCAAAGGGTAACGTATGGACATGGTATAAGCAAGATCGCCACACGCGTATAAATATTTTACCACATTTCGAATGGCTAGCCATGCCAATGTTGGACCGCCAATAATCCATGATGGACCACCTAGATGTCATGCTGGACCACCCAGATGCAATGATAGACCCCACATAAGTCGTGGCCACGAAATAATAAGTCGTGGCCACGAGATAATAAGTCGTGGCCACGGGATAAATAAGTCGTGGCCACGACATAATAACTCATGGCCACGACTTAATAACTCGTGGCCACGAGATAAATTATTTTTCTCACATGTCGCGTCTATGCTACCTAGGTTTTCCACCATCCTAGTTGCTCTTTTTTGGACATTTTGTATAGCAATTATATCCTTTTTTAGGAATGGGGATTAAACCACCGTAGCGTATTCAAGGCGGGGTCTAACAAGGGATTTGTATAAACACAGGAACATTCCACTGTCCATGTACGTGAAAGTTTTATAAATTAGGCCAAGGTTTCTATTGGCCTTAGATACTTTACCACTTATATGATAGGAGAACTTCAATTTTGAGTCAAATGTTACTCCAAGGTCTTTTTCATGTATTACCTTGGTAATTTCTTCCATTTTCTTCCATTTTATTTGCATTATCTTTGATACATTGGATTCATCATCATTATTGCCAATATGTAGATGTTTGCACTTTTTAGCATTAAATGTAATTTGCCATTTTTTAGCCCATTCACATGCGGTGAAGATACTTTCTTGTAGGACTATCTCACGCTGTGGGCTATTTATGCATGTGAACAGTTTTGTATCGTCAGCAAAAAGTTTGGTGGTACAGGACATGGCGTCCGGGAGGTCATTGATGTAAATAAGAAACAAAACAGGCCCAAGAACACTGCCCTGTGGAACCTCGCTTGTGACATGCCTGAGTTCTGAGACCTGCCCATTGACCATCACCCTTTGTTTTCTTTTTGTCAAAAAGTCTTCTATCCAGTCGTATAGTTTACCAGTTATACCCATAGATTGTACCTTACTCATTAAGCTTTTGTGGGGTACATTGTCGAAGGCCGCTCTGTAGTCCAGATAAACGGCATCGACTTCTTCACCGCTATCTATAGTCTCTGACCAGTAGTCATCAAGACACTCCAATAACTGCGTAGCACAGGAGCAGCCTTGTCTGAAACCATGTTGGTTTATTGATAATAGTAGGTTCTTGATTAAATGGTCAACCATTTGTATTCTAACAATGTTTTCCATTATCCGACAAGATATCGGTGAAGACTGATTGGTCGATAATTTTCCGGCTTCGCCTTTTTCCCGGATTTGAAGACTGCGGTGACATTGGCTGTTTTCCATATTTCTGGTGGTTTTCCTTCATCCATGGATTTCTTGAAGAGATTTTTAAGGGGTGCAGTCAACGTCAATGGATTTATCTAAGGCATTTAACTGCCTACCGCACGGGGTTGTTATAGTACTTGAGGAAAAATTAAAACGGGCGTTCCTCAAGGATCTATCCTAGGAAAAATTCAAAATGGCGTTCCTCAAGGATGTATCCTAGCTCCTTTGCTATTTTTTTTTTTTATTAATGATAAATTCTATGTTTTTGAACAATGAACCGTTTATAATTATGCAGATCATAATACTCTGTCTTTTAATTTTCCAAACTTCGATGAGGTCATACAAGTGCTTCAGAAAGAAATCAAAATTATAATAGACTGGTTTCATTTTAACTGTATGCAGGCCAATTCAGACACATTTCAGGCCATCGCTGTAAGTAAAAAGACCGTAAATAAATCGGCAGTTGTTAACTTAGGCAGTACAAACATAATTATCTTGTGATGAGGTTGTGAAACTGTTAGTGGTTGATATTGATATCGATAGCAAACATAATTGTGACTATCATATGGAAATCTATGTAAAAAAAATATGCTCAGCAAGTAAATGTATTAAAGCGCATAGGGGGTAAATAAAATAAAATTAAACAAGTTAACAGTCTTTCATACCTTCGTACTGTAAAATTTTAACTTTTGTTCTATTGCATGGCACTTTTGCTCTGAAACAAACTAGAAAAAAGTGTGTGTGTGTGTGTGTGTGTGTGTGTGAGGGGGGGGGGGGGGGGGGGGGTGCGGGGGGGGGGGGGGTGCGATCAGGAACGTGCACTTCGTTTTGTGTTTAATGATTACAGTTTATCGTATACTGCTCTTTTAGAAAAAGCAAATATACCAACATTGCATATACGACGCATGAGAACCATGGCACTTGAAACCTTTAAAATTGCAAATCAAGTGGCTGCTCCAGTGCTGAGTAATCTTGTTGTTACAAAGAATACCAAATATATATAAGTTTAGATACTCAAATATATTGCAGGTACCTAGTGTAAAGAATGGTACATTCGGGTACATTCGGTAAGAATTATGCTGCTCCTGTGCTGCGGAACTCCCTTCCTGATAATTTTAGAACATCGATGAACTTCAATCATTTCCGAAGTCTTATTTCAACTTGGAGTGGATGGGACTGCAAATGTGTAGACTGTAATCCTGGATAGGGACTCTACCGCACAGGATTCAGCATACACTGAAACAATGTTTTTTATGTGCTTTTGTATTTGCAAAGTATTTTTATTTCTGTATACTCATGTGCTTACTATTTTCATGTTGTCTACCTTCCATGTGCTAATAACTCACGTTTTCTAGTTTCCGCTTGTTAACGTGTTGTATGCAGTGTATAGTTAATTACGTAATCTGCTTTGCTCTCGTTTTTGTTTTGCTGGCAAATGAACTGATTTCAATATGTATGATGTGTATATCTTTTGAAACAGTCAATGCATGCAACTAGTGTCAATCAGTTCATTTCATACCTGGTATGAGGAGATAGGAGTTTTAGCTTTTTTTTTTAAATATATAGCCTTTGCTCCATATTGCTAATTTCGAATTTTACAAGAAATATCTTAAACAATTCTTAACAGAGAGTAAGTAGCATGTGACATGTGCAAGATTTGCCAAGGCTGCTCTCTGTAGGATTGACACTGGTTGCATGAGTTTTAATTTTAAACTGTAAATAGCTATGATTATGTATATGTATGGTCACTAATTCTATTTGCCGATTCTAGGACCTTTAAAGATGTGTATTATGGTACTCAAGATCTGTGTTTTAAATTGTGAATATCTTAGATTGTATTTACATGTATATATGTATGCATTCTTAACTTTCAGCCATTATACGTTGTTGGTACTGTTTATATTTGTTAAATGGTTCAAACGCTCATAAGGGCTTATGATGTCTCATTGTATGTCTTGCCGACTTGAAATAAATCGTATCTTATCTTATCTTAATCCAACGTTTCAGTGGGATCTGGGACGAGCCCTGGTGGGATTATTCACCTACCATTTCCAAGGTTACACAACAAGTAACATCCATCTTGCTGTATTGACAATCCTAACACATATCACAAATCAAAAATCTTAACACAAATCACAAATCAAATTTATTTGTGTTAGGATTGTCAATACAGCAAGATGGATGTTACTAAAATTTTGTTAATTATTGTGTATTATAAACCTTGTCAAAGGTGGGTGAATCTGGTTTATGTTAGGTTATTCGCTTGTCTAAGCTTGTAATCAGATTACCTGAACCTGAATATTCGTATCCTTTGTACAAATAAAAGGCTACTCCGTCTCGACTACCGTTACCATCAAGAAACCTGTGCAAAATGTATTATCGTAACCCATTGTTGGGCTGATCTCTAAAAGCCTGATATGCTTAAAGTATCTTCTGTGATAACTTGACTTCCATGGTGACGTGATTAACAGGCATCGTATTAAAGTCATGATCGCTTTCATACAATCTTTATTAAGCTTTTTAACAAGTTTATCAAAAGACGTTACTATCATTTTGCATGGAAATGCATGTTTTAATAGTGGTTGACTGTAGACAGTTGACCCATTTACAATAAGGCAATATGCTTTCCTCTTTGATTGTGCGATTACCGGACAGATTGTGGACCATATGATGAAGTATACCGAAATGCTGAAAGGACGGTAGCGTTTGATGTTTCTTCAGTCTTTTCTTTTAGTGCCATTAATGATTAACCTCGTGTTGCTATGGCTTCTGTCAAGTCATTGACTACTTTCTTTGAGGCTTTCTATGCGTAATGTTAATACTCATATATACATGCTGGTCTTTGTGTTATACCTATAGTGTCTATTAATGCTGACTACTTTGTGAGAGGATATAGCCGGGGTTTCTTTAGTTACAATGTCCCGTTTTACTGAGAGCAATGGGATAAGAGTGAGGTTTGGTGACCCTAGAAGGTGATTTAAACCAGTTAAGTAATAAGATATTATATATTACTTCACTGTTTAAACCCACAGCATCATGTTTGCCACTGACCGTTCCAAGGTGTACCCCCATTGTCACCTCTTTTAAATGTGTGGGGTCGCATACTTGCTTCTATATTTCCTTGTAATTATGCCCCCCTACCCGAAGAGGGGGCATATCGGGTAGGGGGGCATATGGCTTTGCACAGGCGTCGGTCGGTCCATAATCTTCTTGTCTTTGCGAGAACTCAAGAACAGCTGGCACTACAAGCTCGAAACTTGCCAGGAATGTTTGTGTCATGGGGTAGTTGTGCACCTCCCCTTTTGGGTAGATTCGCATAAGAAATGTGGTTGCCAGGGTAACAAAACATATTAAAAAAATGTCGGTATATGTTTTACAAACATTTCTTGTTGTTGTTTGTTTTGTATACTCTTAACACACCTGAAGAATGAACTTTCACTGGGGACAAGCAGTTTAGTGCCAAAACGTATATGTTTTACAAACAGGGGGAGGCATATATGTTTTACAAACATTTCTTGTTGTTGTTTGTTTTGTACACTTTTAACACACCTGAAGAATGAACTTTCACTGGGGACAAGCAGTTTAGTGCCAAAACGTATATGTTTTACAAACAGTGGGGGAGGCATATATGTTTTACAAACATTTCTTGTTGTTGTTGGTTTTGTATACTCTTAACACATGTGAAGAATGAACTTTCACTGGGGACAAGCAGTTTAGTGCCAAAACGTATATGTTTTACAAACAGGTGGGGGGGGGGGGGGGGGGGGGGGGGGGCATATATACAAACATTTCTTGTTGTTGTTTGTTTTGTATACTCTTAACACACCTGAAGAATGAACTTTCACTGGGGACAAGCAGTTTAGTGCCAAAACGTGCTATATCATGAGCATATAAACTCTTAACCTTTTATTCCCCAAATAGCCATATCCTTCAACAAGTCAATGAAAATCCCTACATTGGAGTAACTATATTTGAACACCTGAAATTGGATGAAAAAATAACAAAGATTGTCAAAAATGGCAACCCATCCCTAGGTTCATGAAACGTAACCTGAAATACTGCTCCGGAGATTTAAGAAGTAATCTCTGGCCTGGAATTCACCAACCATGCTTCACACTATTCTTAGACTTGAGCCCAAGTACTGAAATTTCGTTCACAAATATTTCCATGACCATCAAAGATATATAAACAATCGTGAGAAGTTGCTATTAATTAGTATGTATCATATTTATACATAGCAACTTGCTATGTACGTTTAATCTGTAAATTTCTAGAAATATTTGTGATTGAAATGAGCATACTTGAGCTTAAGTCTAAGAATATTCTCAAGATCGGTCGGTGAATTCAAGGCAGGGCTGGTTTATTACGTCGCCGACTGCCCTAAGTCATGACAATTTGCGTAACTGGCATAAGTGCGATCCACACTGGAATATAGCTCCACAATCTGGGGTACTTATTACAAGAAGGATATTCAACATATTAGAAAAGCCCCAACCCCAAGCTGCTAGGTAGCTAGGTGTGTCTCCGGCGACTGCAGTCGCAAAGAGAGTTGTTGCAGAGTTGTTGCAAAGAGAGTTGTGTCGCCAGAAAGCTCTCCGACACGAAGCTACCGTCTCTGCAAGACAAAAGAAAGATAAAACCGACTTTTCTTATTCCACAAGATGGTCGAGGAGCTGGTGTCAGCTTTCAATTGCCAATACTTTCTTATACATGAAATACCTAAACGCCGTATCAAAGCAAACACATTCAGTGACTTCCAAATTAACAATATTGCTAATCAGTCTATCCCGCCATCAACAGGCACATTTTACAACAGATGTATTTATATCCATGGTTTTAAGAATCCAAACTCTATACAGTAGAAACGGGTTTAACCAACCAGACCAAACCCCAAAACTGAATAATTCATTTACGCATATTCAATGACGGGCATTTTAATAACCCGTAAACAGACCCCGGGGTCGATGCTGGTTGTATCCGGCTGTGCATGCCCAGTAAGTGCTTTTAATCGACACATTCAAAGTGCTTCAAATTAATGCAGTGCAAAAACGATCAATACAAAACCAATTCCACATCCCCACCCCACTCCCCACACCCACATAAACGTGCCAACAATTTTTTTTTTAAAGCGCAAATTAAAATATTTATGCAATTAATACAAGTTGATGCATTGTTTGATACTAAGTTATAAAAAACAATAAATTAGCATAGTAATTCGATTAGAAAGACTTGGTTTACTTTCTACCACAACTGTTGTTTTTTTATGAAAGTGCACTTACTTTTCTACACAGATGCGTACAAAGTCAACTATACAAATTATAATCAATTATTAATCATCGTACACAACAGCAAAGTGGTACGTACCACACACAAGGAGTTGCTAGTTCCTCTCACACTTGCTATTTCAATTAGGTTGACCAATTAAAGAAATCACAGATATTAACGCATTACGAATGTCTTTATTCCACTCAAGGAACTAATTATGTCCTTAGGTGTGAATTGTATATTCAGTCAGTGCATTACACGGATGACCGGTCTATGGTCATCAACTTTCAACTGGCAGCTCATAGCTGGCGTCGGCATGAAAGTCAGCGTTTTAGAGTGGCATGAGAGGCACTTCCTGTCCTGGATTTTATGCAAACTTGTGTTGTCAAACATTTATAGTTGAAAGTAATGCATACTTTTCTGGATAATCCCAGGAAGTAAACAATTAATTAGCAGTTAATTTTAGGTGCGTATCTAGGATTTGAGGTTAGGGGTGCAATTTGAGCGGCAACCACTACGACACTAGAGTGGTCGGGGGTGGGTGGGGGTGGGATGGACCCCCTCCCTCTGTATTCATGCCTTTTATTTCTGAAATTATATATATATATTTCAGTTTTTAATCCCAAATATAAACAATCAGTGTATTTGGCAGAAAAATGAAAAACGGGTTTGCCAGACCTATACATTTTTTATATCCATCATTCCATGGGTTTGTTAACACAGTGACTCTCAGAATCAAAGACCCAATTAGCGCCAAGTGGGTGCCTTCAGGGCAAGTTTACTAGAATACAGATAAAGGTGAAAAAACAGATATTCTTTCTTCTATAAATGCATTCAAAACATACCAATTCTGAAAAAGTAAGAGGGAGATCGAGGTGTTGTTTACAAAAATGCAACACAAAATTGTACCCCTACCCACCTAAATTTGGTCGCGAAGTTTCAAAAACGGATATGCCAAAGACATGCCATACGCAGGCTAATACACGGTGAACAATGGTTCAACCTCACAAGCATATATAAATGTTCAAATGGGGCTTGACAGATTTTATGGTGGCCTAAATGGTCAGCTACCCTGGATTTTCTCTTGTCAATAATATTCATAATTTTGATAAAGTATCATCAAAAAAACTGACCAATCAGTGACCAGCATTTTTGACACTGGTAGGTGATAAACTCGGTCTTTATCCTAGATGTCCAACCAAGTTTACTGTTAAAGTCAAGTTATTTTCAGAGCGATCTTTTTAAAAACCTGCATATGCCATGCACATTTATATAAATTGATTCAATATTTGTAACTTCCAAAATTGAATCTTGAATTTTTTTTTATCCAGTTGCCATATGCCTTTATTTCAAAATAGAATATCCCCGACTCTTTAATTGCTGTGCTATCTTTTAATCTTTCAGCACTACCAATATTCCTTCTGATACCCAATAAAACCCTTAAAGTGTGGCAATTAACTTTAGCTTCTCCTGACTTTTAATCAGTTGCCATGGGTGGCCGTCTTAAATAACTGATATACATGTACTAAACAACATACAAGAATATTTATTATGTCTTTTTTTTTAACAACCGATTATAACATTAGGATAGCTCTATGAGCTATTTTCCGACAGAAAATATGCAAACATAGAAACATAATATAGCAGCGAAAACAGAAAAAGCATGGGGTTAAATTATATAATATATATATATCACATGTTATTTAAAACATACATTATATATATCACATGTTATTTGTAACATACAATCTGAGTTCTTATAATATTAATACAAGAGCCCAGATACAATCATAATTAGACAAAGATAAACACATTCGAAGCAGAATTTACATTTAAGCAAATTTTAAGCACATTTAAGCATACCCATATTAAAAGCATATCACTGTCATCTTAATTAAACTAGAACATTTACTATAGCAATCTCATTTAAAGCACACTTTAAAACAAATAACAACCACAATAAAAGCACATTTAAAACACTCGTAGTATTTTTATTAAGTATGTTAATAATATGTTAGGTATTAAGAACACACAAAAAAAACTGAAAAAATAAGCATGCAACTAAACAAGCATACCACAGCATGTTTCACAAATAACAACATGCCAATTAGTAGATCTGTGCTAATTTCCATTCGCTGAGATGACATTTAACAAAAGATAAATCAAATTCTTGCCCATGGCTGAACCTAGATATTTCCCTATTAAACCAATCAAATGTGGTCTATGGTATGTTTTTTGGTCTTTGACCAATTATATAACAACAGATGCTGCATAAAATACTTCTTTTTTCTTTTATGATTGACAGACGCATGTGATACTGCAAGTGGTGGTTTTACATTTTAATTAATATTTTTTAGCTCTACTGGCCCAAGGCCATCTGTCCGTTAACTTTTGCCTCGTTAACATGATAAGTACTTATGGGACTGCATGGAAACTTCGCACAATGATAAAGGACAATAAGAGGAAATGCAGAGCACAAAAACCGTAGCTCTGTCTGCATTCAAACTAGAGTTATTGCCCTTTATCATTTTATACTTATAATTCTTGTCTGGAACATAACTTTAAAACTGAATGAGACTGCAATGAAACTTCACACTATGATAGAGGGCAATGAGAGTAAGTGCAGAATATAGGAACCATAACTCTATCTGAATTTAAATTTAGAGTAATTTCCCTTGGTAAGTTCATACTTATAATTCTTGTCTGGAGCATAACTCAAATCCTACTAAAGGGACTGCAATGAAACTTCACACAATAATAGAGGAATTTGAAAGGAGGTGCAGAACACAAAAAAACATTAGTCTATCTTCATTCAAATTAGAGTTATTCCCTTGGTAATTTTGTACTATAATTCTTGTCCGGAATATAACTCGAAAACTACTAAAGGGACTGTAAGGAAAATTCACACAATGATAAAGGGCAATTCTATTTCCCTTTGTAATACAAAGCACCCAATCCGGGTAACATACATCGGTTCTACCGATACTCTTTTTTTATTTTTTAACAACATTTCCCCCTCGTACTTTCTCAATATTGTTTTGAATACATTTATAGCAGAAAGTTTATCTAAAATGTACTATATTATGCTGAATAATTGTACACTTGTTTTATAGTGTCCCCCCACAAAACCAATGTTTGTATGAAGTAATATCTTTCAATACTTTTTTCTCAAATTAGAGAGTTATCGTGCCTTTTTTCACAAAATGACAAGGCTAATGAGTCTTCACAGTTTTTAGAAAAAAAAGCCCTTCTGGAGAAGTTGACAGATGACTTACGAAAAAATTGTGTGAGGCCTTTACACACAAATTCATGAATCCTGAGTATTCACAGATGAATGAGTATAAGGGATGTATGTTCAAATGGTGACCCTAGCCAGGGCAGGACAATTTGTTTCTGAGTTACTCATCCTACGTTATATTTGAATGGTTAAATTAATAAATTGTTAAAGAATTTATCTCATCCTGCATCAATGAGCACTCGTCATGCCAGCAAGTGCATCAAATGTGGCCCCGCACCAGGGACATAATAAAATTATGTTTTGTAATAAAAAGGTTGAACAACATTTTTTTCTGAAACTATAAGACTTAGAGTTTTGATATTTTCAAAGATCATCTAGAGTTTTGAAAGATCATCTTTCTTGGGGTAAAAATAGCCTCACCCTGGTCCATGGGTCCTATGTTTTACGGTAATACAGATAACTCCTATCTTACATGACATGTGACTTATGATGTCATGACGTTATGTCGACGTCGCCTTATTCTGGTGTTAAATCAGCAAAGTCATTGATTTTATGCCGTTAATAAACACATAATGGGAGAAAAATAATCCATCATGAGTGATCCATGTGAGATAGGGAAATCTCACCCTCGGGATCAGAATTGCAACCAGGCACTCGGCAGAGCCTCGTCCCTGGTTACAATTCTGACCCTCGGTTGAGATTTCTCTATCTCACATGGATACTCATGATGGATTCTTATAATCTTTTATTTCATTAAATTGTTGAATAAATATATTTGTTTTCTGCAGATGTTTACCTTAGACACTTGATCTTCCAGCCTGCTGCATGATGGCTAAAGCAACAACAGAACAAATGCGAAGACCCAGTAAAGTGGAACAAATGCAGGTTATCTCCATCACAAAAGATGAAGGTTTGTATATGTTTCAGTTGTTTAGATGAAAAGTAAAAGCATTTTTTTTTCTTAAATATCACAATATCTTTTCATCCCATCTTCCAGTATAACAGTACATAATTTAAATTCCTTTAATATTTATTCCCACATGATTAATCTGAAGATGGATATATTGTACATGTTGTAGTGTCACAACCTGTATCTGACAGTCACATTACGTGGTCCGAATATTAACTTTCATACCCCATCCAACCCCTTCTCTAAGAATTGAAAACGGATTTGGCTCGGGTATGAATTAAAACCTTAATTCCTGCTCAAAACATTTGCATATTGTATAATCAAAACATTTCATAGGTAATATTAAACAGGTTATCACATTTCTTCAGTAAAAATGTTTTTAAACATGTTTATCAAATTATCCGTTATAAAATCCTGCTAGTATGAGCTTTACCATCGCTGAATGGAATTAAAGCAGGAGCACATAATGTAAACAACCCATCCCGTTCAATTTGGGCAAATGACTTATTTAATCTCTGAATTTCTTGTTTGACTTTCAGATGCATATACTGCTCAGTTGCTAGGTGAGATTTTCCCGACAGACGGGCTGGCGTCTGAAGCAAGTGCTGATGGAGCACAGTAAGTAGTAGTTCAAACAAATACTAACAAACCGCGTGTACTTTCTTGGCTGTCATATTCCCAGTGCCCAAACTTTTTTGTTCCTCCTAATTTGGAGACAAGAATTCCCAACTGAAAAAAGAAAAGACATATTTAAAAAAGTGACGAAAGTGTGGCAAGTATTTAGTATGAGTCGCTTTTGAATGCCTTTGTTGACTTTGGTGTACTGAATAGTAATAACAGTTGTATTAAAGTGAATGTTTTACTGTATTTTTTTCCAGTTTTATGAACAATCACGCTAAAATTCCCATTTGTGACTGTATGGGTTAAGTTCCCAAAAATAGAGAAAAACATACTGCAAACACTTTATACGTCACTTTCGGTTCCCAATTAATTCTGGGTCAACCCGCAATTGCGTTTTCCCCCAAATGTTTATGAACACAAAGACAAGCACTTTTACATCCAAAACAAAAAATGTGGCATTGACTCCCTAGTTATTGAATAAAAGCATCTATAGCACTTTTATTTTACTGTAGAAAGGCAGTGTCACTGACAAACCTTAGTAGTCACCTGGATCAGTGGATGGAAGAGGAAGTGACCAGGCAAAATGCCACAGGTGATCTATCGTCTAATTTATTAATTGTTGCTTCAACAATATAATCAACCACGCTGGTATTGCTGATCTTTAACCTGGATAGATTCAAAATTAGAAAAAAAATTGTGTCAAATGTCAAAATGGGAAACACAGATACATCCAACATAGCTTTTAACTTTAAAATATCATATAATTTGAAAAAGATTGTTTTATGGGACAAACTGTTTCTTTTTAATCACTCTTTGGGAAGCAGACACTTTTTGAGATATTATTCTATATAAGCATCACTGTGAGCATCTCTGTCAGGAGGACATTAAAAATGAATGTTTTGTATTTACAGATGAAGAAGCAACGAATGGTCGTCTTGGACCGAAAGACGTGACATTTCAATTTGACATCAACACAAATGTTGGCACCCTCATAGTTGATCCAGACAGACTTGGGGTAACACTTTCTCTGTCTACATCTCAGCTATTCCTTATAATGTATTGTATTTGAAATACACCATTTATATATAACTTTATCAGGCATAGCAGATTGATAATGGCTATAGTGAAGCCCTTCACAAAAACTGCCTGCTATGATGACAAATGTTTGCTAAAGTAGTTTCTGAGTTGATATCCAGTTTAAGTACACTAGAGGAGTTGGAACGTATGTTTGTTTATAAAACTTACCTTTTATTCTTGTCAAGACTTGGATATTTAACCAGGTTTTCCTTTGAAAAAGGCCTGTTATTAGATTGACGAATGTCTTTTGGCATGTGGGTGGTGTCAAACTCAATAACTGGTTAGGACTGAGATATTGTGATGAAACCTGCTGTGTGTGTTTATATATGTTGCTTATCTGGAAAGGAAGCTTGGCATTTCATTTGGGGTCAAGGTCATGGACACTAAAAATAGAACATTTCGCTCAATAACTTTTGTTAGGAATGAGGTTGTGATGAAACTTGCTGTGTAGGTAGCTTATATGGAAAGGAAGCTTAGGATTGCATTTTAAGACACTGGGTCAAGGTCGCAGTTACTAAAATAAGAAAAATGTTTTCCGCACAATAACTATTGTATTTGAGGTCACTGCTATCAAGGTCAACATTTCTGAAAATAGAAAAATGGTTTCTGGGCAATTTTAGTTAGGAATGAGATATTGAAACAAAACTGAATATGTAGTAGGTATCTTATAAGGAAAGGAAGCTTTGGGGGTCACTGGGGTCAAGGTCAGTGTCACTTTTACTGAAAATAAAGGTTTTATAACTTTAGTGAGATATTGAAGTAAAACTTGATGTGTAGGTAAATATGGAAAGAAAGATTGGAACAAAACTTTGTAGAAAGCTCTAAGGAAAACCCGCTTTTTGTTGAATGTTCACGTTTCTTGTTCTTATCTTTATTTCAGCTCTCAAGTCAGAGTAACTTCAGTAGTATGAGGGCCAATTGCTGTGTCTTCAAAGGTTTGTTTCACCTTTAATACTTCCAGTTCTGACTCATAAGGTTTGAAATGATGATATCTTTTGCTATCACAATACTTCACCAATATCATCTTGCTGGAATAAATGTTTATATAATCCTCTTTAGATACAACTAAATGTTCTTTAACTCTGTTGTATTCTCATGGTTTTGTTGAATAGCCAAACTATTTAATATCTTCTGATATGTTTTTATTTTAAATTATTCTCTGAAACTTTATACCTTTTCCCAACTTTTTTTTTTACCAAACTGATTTGTTTCAGGAAAATGGATGTATGAAGTAATGCTAGGTTCGAAAGGGGTGATGCAGGTGGGATGGTGCACCATCAAGTGTAAATTTTCACAAGAGGTAAGATACAGATAACAGAAGCACACTATTTCTTGACTGAACACATATTCCACAAGCTTTTGCTCTAACTTTAACCTTGCTTTTTAAAATGGATTTTTTTAGTGCTGGTCAAATTGTGACCCATCAGCTATAAATAGCACTGAACTGGTAAATAAATATACAATTTTGGTATGATTTCTTCATCTTACGCCAGGGGCGTCCGTGGCCGAGTGGTTGATGTCTCTGACTTGAAATCACTTGCCCCTCACCGCTGTAGGTTCGATCCCTCAGGGGCCTAGGAATCTTTATGTGAGGAAGCTATCAAGCTGGCTTGCGGAACGTCGGTGGTTCTACCCAGGTGCCCACCCGTGCACGAAAATTGCCCGGAGGGGCACCTGGGGTCTTCCTCCACCAATGGAAGCTGGAAAGTCGCCATATGACCTCAGTTGTTGGTGCGACTATAAAATCCAATTCAATCAATCATCTTACTCCAAGGAATCTTGTTACAAATGTCCAGTAACTTGGGCTTTTATTTCAGCATAGTTATACCCCTTTTCATAAAACTTTAACTTGCAACCCAACCTAGCTAATAACTTGACAAAACATTACCTATGATCATGAAACTTTATACAGTTCTTACTTGAATAATTTAATGAGATTGTCATTCATGTCCAATAATCCTGACTTTTATTTCACCAGAGTTATGCCCCTTTTCAAACTTTAATCGGCAGCCTAAACTGAATCATGAAACTTTATACAGTTTTTCTTAATCAGTTATTCAATGCTATTGAAAAACTCTGAATTTTATTTCGACAGAGTTGTGCCCTTTCGCATAAAACTTTACTGACAATTAAAAATTGTTCTGCTTCATATTTCATTAAAGATTTCACCCCTGTCTTCAAACTTTATAGTTTGATTGTCCTTGCTGAGATTGCACCCGTGTCTTCAAACTTTATAGTTTGATTGTCCTTGCTGAGATTGCACCCGTGTCTTCAAACTTTATAGTTTGATTGTCCTTGCTGAGATTGCACCCGTGTCTTCAAACTTTTATAGTTTGATTGTCCTTGCTGAACTAAGCACATGGCAGGCGGCACAAGTTTTCCATGGAACACTCTTATAGAATTAACAAAAACTAGCAAAATAATGATGTTGTGTGTTTATACCTTGTGATCGTATTTATTTTATAGAAATGTCACTAGTTACTCATTAGTTTTAGTGAACAACTGAATGAAATATATGGTGTCCAATTATAGAAAAGTCTTACATTCATGTTGGTTTTATACAATATGAAACTTGTTGAATTAGTGATGAATATAAGAAGTTAAGATTTATATTTGTATCACTAAGGTTCATAAAATAAAAAAATATTCAATTTGTTTAATATTTTTCATATGAAAGGAAAATTTGTTTCTGAGGTACTTGCCCTACATAATATTTGAATGGTCAAATTGATAAATTGTTAAAGAATTTATCTAATTTATACTCATTCTGCATCAATGAGCACTCGTCAAGGCGAGCAGACTAGTGGAATTTTCGTGCCCTGTGAAACGGAGCTCATCTAAATATGTATTTTTTTCTTTAAAACCTATTGTTTAAAGTGTTAATTCTGATTGAGTAAGTCCTACTTGAATTTCAGGAGGGGGTTGGAGATACCAAAGATTCCTATGCATATGATGGTAGTAGGCAGAGAAAGTGGAATGCCACAACACAGAAATATGGAGAGGTAAGTGAATGTTCATAGTTTGATAGGAAATAGTTCATCATTTACAGAGATTTATCATGCATCATATCATCATAAACAGTGATATCCTATCATCATTACAGTGATTTATCATATATAATACCATCATTAACAGTGATTTATCATGCATCATACCATCATTAACAGCAATTTATCATGCATCAGATCATCACTAACAGTGATTTATTATGCATCAGATCATAAATAACCAGGATTTATCATGCATCAGACTATCATTAAACAGTGATATATCATGCATCAGACCATCATTACACTAACAGTGATTTATCATATCATCATTAAAAGTGATTTATAATTATCAGTCCTTTATTTATAGTGATTTATCATGCATTAGGCCATTACTATCATGTATCAGATCACCATTAACAGTGATTTATCATGCATCTGATCATCATTTACAATGATTTATCATGCATCAGATCATCAATAACACTGATTACTCATGCATCAGATCATCATTTATAGTGGTTTATCATGCATCAGATCATCATTTACAGTGAGTTATCATGCATCAGTCCATCAATAACAGTGATTTATCATGCATCAGTCCATTATTTACAATGATTTATGAGACCATCAATTAAAATGATTTATCATGCGTCCTAAACAGTTATTTATCATGCATCAGGCCATTATTATCAGAGATTTATCACCATTAACAGAAATTGCACCCATGTCTTCATACTTTATACTTTTTTGTCTTTTGTGGGAGGATGACTCCTGTTGATTTGAGTGGTCAGTAGGTCAGAAGTCATGGACACTGATAAGCACAAGGCAGGTAACACAAGTGTTCAGATCATCTGCACTATAGAATGTGATATACCAGCTCACTTTGTACGTGTTTATGTTTACAGGCGTGGTATACCGGAGATGTGATCACGTGCACCATAGACTGTGATATTGGCTCCCTTTGCTTTTATAGGTGAGTACAACAACTACATAACTGAGAGTGTACTAACGCCATGATTTATTGTAATACACTAATACACTAGTGTATTATCTATGCAAATGCGGGGCGTCCGTGGCCGAGTGGTTAACGTCTCTGACTTGAAATCACTTGCCCCTCACCGCTGTAGGTTCGATCCCTCAGGGGCCTAGGTATCTTTATGTGAGGAAGCTATCCAGCTGGCTTGCGGAACGTCGGTGGTTCTACCCAGGTGCCTGCCCGTGCACGAAAATTGCCCGTAGGGGCACCTGGGGTCTTCCTCCACCAGTGGAAGCTGGAAAGTCGCCATATGACCTTAGCTGTTGGTGCGACTATAAAATCCAATTCAATCAATCAATGCAAATGCGGACTGAATAACTGTTTTTGTACACAGTTAAACATTTAGTCCCACTTATTTGCATGGTATATCATGCGATACGTTCAGACGGACCTTAATATCTATCATATGTGAAATTTAATTTTTTAAGAGGCACGTAAGTAATGTTTTGATTTCATTTTAGCAACAAACATCATGATTTCTCTAACAAATTAGCACAGTGCCACAGGTAACTTGAATGAAATATTTTTTTCTTTTATAAACATGTTTGATAAAAAGAGAAACTGCTTGGCAGACCCTTGTATCCTATCATTTTATCCAGCGTGTTTATTTAAGTCAATAATACAGAATCACTCATATAAGGACCTCAGTATAAAACACTCGCTCATGCTTTTTCATTTCATGTTATTAGTCGAGCTGTGGTGATAATTTAACGATAAATGTGTGATTGTTTACTTTCTTACAATCATACACACGTGGCTGACACTGTTTCTATTCCTTGTTAGATTACATGTAGATATCATCAAGGGTACCAGTAAATACTGTATACCCTCATATAAATTCCCCCCTCCCTACAACATCTGAGGTCTAGTTTAAAAAGATACCTCCCATCAATCATTTTAGAGGTATCATATGTAACAAAAACAAATATATGGGTACCAGAAAGAAGTAGATATCTTAAAGGGTACCAGTAAGTAGATATATTCAGGGGTACCAATATGTAGACATATTCAAGGATACGAGTAAGTAGATATAATCAAGGATACGAGTAAGTAGATATAATCAAGAGTACCAGTAAGTAGATATAATCAAGGGTACCAGTAAGTAGATATAATCAAGGATACCAGTAAGTAGATAGAATCAAGGATAGCAATAAGTAGATATAATCAAGGATACCAGTAAGTAGATGTAATCAAGGGTACCAGTAAGTAGATATAATCAAGGATACAAGTAAGTAGATATCTTCAAGGGTACCGGTAAATAGATATAATCAAGAGTACCAGTAAGTAAATATGTTCAAGGGTACCAGTAAGTAGATATAATCAAGGGTACCAGTAGGTAGATATGTTCAAGGGTACTGGTAAGTAGATATAATCAAGAATACCAGTAAGTAAATATGTTCAAGGGTACCAGTAAGTGGATATAATCAAGGGTACCAGTAGGTAGATATGTTCAAGCGTACCAGTAAGTAGATATAATCAAGGATACCAGTAGGTAGATATGTTCAAGGGTACTGGTAAGTAGATATAATCAAGAGTACCAGTAAGTAGATATTTCAAGGGTACCAGTAAGTAGATATAATCAAGGGTACAAGTAAGTCGCTGATAGATATATTTAAGGGTACAAGTAAGTAGATATAATCAAGGGTACCAGTAAGCAGATATAACCAAGGGTAAAGGAGAGTACAGAGAGGACTGTCACAGTTATGACAATTTGATATATTATGTATTTATAGCTGTGAATGATTGGCTGCAGTTTCATTGACATATTCAGCTATATATACAATCTTAAACAGATAAGGGTCATCCGTGGCCGAGTGGTTAAAGTCTCTGACTTGAAATCACTTGCCCCTCACCGCTGTAGGTTCCATCCCTCAGGGGCCTAGGAATCTTTATGTGAGGAAGCTATCCAGCTGGCTTGCGGAACGTCGGTGGTTCTACCCAGGTGCCCGCCCGTGCACGAAAATTGCCCGGAGGGGCACCTGGGGTCTTCCTCCACCAATGGAAGCTAGAAAGTCGCCATATGACCTTAGCTGTTGGTGCGACTATAAAATCCAATTCAGTTCAATTAAACAGATATTTTGGTCATTTGACTGAAAGCATAAGCCTATTTGTAGTAAATAAGTATTTGATATTTATTTAATATTGGTTTATAAATTTGAATATTTTCAGAAATGGATGTTATTTAGGCGAAGCCTTCTCCAGGATACAGCGTGGGCCGGGATATGCATACTTTCCAGCCGTCAGTCTTTCACTCAACGAAAATCTACGAGCAAACTTTGGTGCTACTCCCTTAAGATATCCTTTTTATATCACATCAGATGTGTTTTGATATAATACTGTAATTAAATTGCTGGAGATTTAATTGATCAACGCATAGTAGACTTGAGCTTGTATCTATGTATTGCGATGTTTTCGTTTTAACTATTTGCCCATGCACCCCATACTGTTAATACACAAAACAAAGTGGTGATGATTGTGCCTCTGATTATTCCTTTCATTCCTTTTCCTTCTATTTCAAGTGTGTGCTGACACAGTGAAAGTGATGCTTGATGTAAATTAAATTTAAAAAGAAAAAGCTTACATTCTGATTAATCAAGAATTTCTAAAATAAAAAAAACAGAGTTAAACTTGGGCAAGTTTATAGATACATTAAATGTAGAGGCACCACAAGGGGCAATCTGCTTAGTATAGAAACATTACAGTGTGTAATGTTGTTTCTTTTAAAATAAAAAAAAATACACTGCTGATAACACATTTATAATTTGGATTCGTGACAGAAAACGTGCGCTGATCTACTCCATCAGATTTATCTCTAGCCTTTTTACAAACATGCTCAATATTAAACAATATATAATAATTTACAATAATAAAAAAATCAATCTTTTACTTGAAAATCACAAATAAAACCACAAATAAAACCTCTCTTGCTAGAGTGGCTATACATAAAACATTTGCTCCTTCTGTCATGTTTAATAATAAGTTCTTAACCAAGGATCTCATTTCCATCAAGGTTTGCCTCATCTGCTGGGCTATAGCTGTGCATTAAAGGGACACACGGCAATCTTGATTTTTAGAAAACTCACGGTGTCCCTTTAGTTTTTCTCGTAACTTGCATTTGTTCAATCATTAATATTAATTGTTAGAATAGTTCAAAGTAAATTGTTTTTACATATTATTGACTTTTGATAATATTGCACCAATAATATATTTAAAAAAATTGTTGAATAATGAAGGAAATATAATTCTCAATTTTTTATTTAAATATATGCAAGCAGTTTTAAAGTCAAAATGATACAGGATTAAATAAATCACTATACTAATTGCAATGCATGATATAAAACTCAAGATTGCCATGTGTCCCTTTAAAAACTGCTATTAACTAGTCTCTTACATAAGGCCAAATAAAATAATAGGTGTGTTTCCGGTTACCCGACCTACCCTAGAAATTCTCGCTGACCCTATGGTTTTTATTGCATTCCAAAATAAAAAATAAAAAATTCAAGCCGACCCCCGTCTGTAATGGATTCCGGAATATACCGTCTCCCTGTCAGGCAGGCGCTTGATTGAGTTGATAGATATATCGACCGCGTTTATACAAGCGTCTTGCTCACATCGGCCGGATGTCAGCACGCAACAAGATTGAAAGATGGCCAAGTAAACAATCGTACGTAAATAATAACGGGTCATCAATTGTTATCACCTTGATTTGAAACCATTGGACATTGGAAAGAAGGATAATCATTTATTGAAGATTATAGACCTGTGCAATGCCAACAATTAAAGCTTAATACACCAATCACCAGGTGGTTAGTTGCATCGGCTTATTTTATTCTTAATTGAGAAGTAAGTTTGCCGAAATCGGCATTTGTTTTAATCATTGCATTCGGTAATGGTCGTTTGCAGTTTTTAACTGCAAAAACTGCTTAGCGAATGCATGTTAGGTGATATATAGATGCATTATAAGCACAGGGTTCAAACTAGGCCTGGATTTTAGGGAGAAGTGAAGTGACTTCTCCCTCCAAAGAAAATAGAGAGAAGTGACCAAAAAATAGGGAGAAGTGAGGGAGACGCGGTCTTTTAATTAAGCGAGCAATCGGTTATTGTTAATTCTTGATATACATGTATACACCCTATTGGTTATAACCTTTTGATTATTTAAGAGCATGCTAGCTGTTTCAAATTAAATGTGTTTATTAATGTTATTCACACTAACAGGCACTCTTCACTTATATATACTGTAACTATAGAAGAAAGGATTGAGAGAAGAATTAATATAAATATATTGCATGTATCTTTATTTATTCATCTTTCTATCAATTTGTATGGAGTTCTATGAAGGGTGTAAATATGATTCTCAAACTTCTTTCTAAAAGGCTTATTCCTCATTAAGACCTATAAGACCAATTTATGTGTTTTGTTTCCCAATTTGTATTAGCTAAAAACAATATTTAATAAAAAAAAGTTTTTCCTCCATCCGAACTTATGTACCTATCCGAACTACTATGACACCGCACTTTTCCGGAAGTAAAATATTGGCGAAAATTCAGTAGAAATGTCATCTGTTATTAACACTTTTTCATGCATTAATTTGTTTGGAATGCCAAAAGGTCCGTTTTATCAAACATTTAAGAAAACACAACTCTAGTCATTATTCGGTGGTATCATTTAATCACCTAGGTCAATTAACTTCAGATTGTTGTTTCAATCACCGTTTTCAACACGCACTTGTCTAACTGTAATGGGACCTACGATTGGTCAATTGTTCAGCTATACGCAATCTCATTGGATAAGGCGTGTGTATTCCCTCTACAGTCTAATTTGTAAACAAAAAATGGCGAGGTGCGAAAATTGCCTCGGGGGATATCATAGTTGTAGGAAAGTATGCTCCCCGCGGGGTTTCTGCCGTGATCGATCAAAGCAATTAGCATAATCCCTTCCCAGAAATGTATACGCCTGTCCTGAGACATAAACAACAGGTCAATTAAAGGACTGGTTACACTTCGCTTGAGGGCTGGAAAAAAGCGAAATGGTCAATCTAAAGGCGACTTAAACTTTGCCGTCGGCTAAAAAAAAGCGAAGTCACGGAGGAAAAAGCGACTTGTCGCTGATGTCGCCCTCCAGAATGAACACTGCTTTAAGCATAATCTATCGGCAAAGTTAAAAGAAAGCTTGTAATGATTCGTAATTGATGATATTTTGATCGAATATCGACAATATTTTTCTGCCGTGAAAGTGCGGTGTCACAGTAATTCGGATAGGTACATTCTTTTGGACGGACACAACTTTTAAAAAGAAATTAATTGACGTAGTTTATCATCAGGAAACTGTGCTACGTTTGTGTTTAGCTTATACAACTATAAAAAAAAAACTACTATAAAAACTACCGGATGTCAGTCTCCCTCCTGTCAGGCAGGCGCTTGCCGTGTATCTACTCGTTGACTATTGGTATAGGCAAGCGCCAACGCGATCTTGGATCTACAGATATGGCGGCAATTTCAGCACGATTTATTAAGGTTATACAAAATATGTCACAAAGTAGGTGATATTAAAGAGTGTGAACTTGCTCTATATCACGAGGAGTTTTATTGTCGGAAATCCCTACCTACCCTACTAAATTGGCAATAAAAAGTAAAACCAAAAAAAAAAGATTTCACCTACCTACCTACCCTATCTTTTTTTTCAATGTAACAGGAAACCCACCTATTATTTTATTTGGCCTAACAGTACTTAACTAATTAAGGTACTATTTACTATAACATCTAGGTATGTAAATAGGAGAACATACATATTGCCTAGGCAAAATAAAATTATATTTATGGTGCCCATTACACCAAAAAATAATTATGGTAGGGAAATTATGTTATTTTCTAACAGTATTTTGTTTTTGTCTTCTTTTAAATCATAACTTAAATGTATAGTTGTTGATATCATGTTGTACAGAACAGATAGAAAACATAATTTAATTTGAAGATGGAAATTGTTTTGTTAGCTTTTTTGACATAAAATGTTTAAGGTCGGTCCTTAAAAGTGGGGTCAGTCAGGAAAGCGGAAGCACACATATAATTGTATTCACCCCTATCAACACCCAATATATGGTAGGCCTTAAAGTAGCTGTCCTGCCAACAACAGCCAAATTCTACATAATATGTACATCGTTTATAAACCTACTACGACAATGTTTATATATAACCTACATATTTTGAGAATCCAAACCTTGTAAACTCTAAATGACTAACCAGCCAGGCCAAACCCCGAAGTTTGAGTGTCGAATTAAGAGTTACCAACTTAAGAGATAACCATACTTAGATTTTCAATCTGGGATGGTATGTGAGTGGTTTTATGGTCTGAAATTTCGTTTTACGACGACGCGAAAGCGGCGTCGTAAGACATAATTTCAGACCGTAAAACCAACCACAAACTGTCCCAGATTGAAAATCTTAACATGGTTATCTCAATTCTAATGCTTTTCCATTCAAATGCTACAAATATAAAATAAAATCATACATACACACTTGTTTTTCTAGGAAAACTCAAATTCACTGATGCCCGTTATATGACGTCACATATTTTTCAGACGGTAAATCGGGGGTTTTACGGTCGCAATTTTGAAACGTTAGCCAATGGAGCAAAGTGTTACATAATAGTTGCATTAGAATTTACTTTTACTTTAATTGGCACATATACATTATTATATGACCTGAACATCTGGATAAACGATTTTGTTGTATAATTTTGCCATTACTTGACGAGTTAGTTTCTTTAACTGAGTCCAGATATCCTGTAAAAGGGTTCAGTCCCCTACAGACCCTACCCACTGCTGATCTAGTCAAAGCCAATCTACTGCTGGGATACATAGAGAAGGTCATAGACATCAGCTTACATGTAGAACAGGTTTGTACTCTTTGATTTAATACTATAAAATCATTAATATACGTGGGGGATTCAATTTAGTGGATTTCGTGGTTGACCCGAAGCGCGAAATCAAATCCCCACTTACGTTTAATACCCAGAAGTTTGAATAATGTGTACAAAACGGTCTTGATTTGGAATCCACAATACCTCATAGCAGTTTTTGGCACATCATTTAGTCAATAACTATTGAACCAGGTTGCATTTGTCAGGAAAAAAGGTGTATGTATTTATTGAACATTTATGTTGATAATAAAGAAC
Source organism: Cyrtodaria siliqua (assembly GCA_037043455.1). Classification (NCBI taxonomy): domain Eukaryota; kingdom Metazoa; phylum Mollusca; class Bivalvia; order Adapedonta; family Hiatellidae; genus Cyrtodaria; species Cyrtodaria siliqua. The sequence continues at coordinate 6,020 of JAWPHD010017612.1, read as the reverse complement.
AAAAAAAATTAAGTGTTCGTTATAAAATTTTCAAAGCCAGTATGCCGATGTTTGCGTTCACAGTTTTGTACTAGCAAATCGTTCACAAATGGTATTAGTGTTTGTTATCATCAATGACCAAGTTCTTAGTATACAACTATTTAATTCCTTAAAACTCCCGAGGATAAATAGTTCTAATCCGTTGACTTCTAAGAAATTGTTTTATTATATATCGTAAAATATAAGGAATGAAATATATTTATTTTATTATCGACAAAAGAAGATTTTCCGAGACTCGTCACACTTTTTCTGTTTTTGGAATGTCTGTTTTCAACAAGAATATCAAGTTCCTCAGAACCGGGATGTCGCCATTTTTCATCTGTCAGTGTCAGTTGTACAGATTATATATTGATCAAGGTCGTATGACGCTTTGGTTTAAAAAAAAAAGCATGTCACTGACACAGAAGTACTATTGCACGCTAAATTTACTATTGCACAGTCATGCGATGAACTATTGGTATATTTCCAATCAGAATGGTCAAAACTATTTAATCACATGTGACTGCTTTTAGACCAGTGAAAAATGCTTATATTTTATGATGTGTTCTCAATTTTTATTTGTTGGTTTATGGGAGAGCCTGCCCTATATTTACCCAAATCAAAATAAAATTTAAAATCCCGTTTTTATTTTTATTGCCAGTCCGACTTCGAGTGTAATTATAGTGAAGCATTTGTTCAGGGAAGTTTCGTACCCATATAATTTCGTACCATTAAAGCAAATCAGAAGATAAGTAAACCTAACGGTTCTTTATACTTTATACTTTGCTCACACAGTTTTGATATAATTATTCACTTTGAAAAAATGACTGTTTGAATTCACTGACCGTTTGACCTGTGACAGACCACCATATCCACAGTCTGCATCCCTATGCCTGACAAGGCTGAAACATTTAATAAAAAAAACTGTAGTCGTTTGTAACCCCTACCCCCACCCAACCCGGGACGTAGCAGGACTGGTGTAAAGAACAAGGCTTTGAACTTTCGACTGTCCCGGTAGTGCTGTGGATAGCAGGGGTTTTGCATCCAAAATCTAGGTAAGGAAGACAGCATCCCAGAGGTTTCACTGTATTTTACTAGAAATTAGTTTCTATTATAAAAAACAGTTTCATATGTCACAACTAGAGTTCTTCTGTTGTTGTTTTCCAAAACTTGAAAGTAAAAAATGTCTCAAAAAAATACTTTAATTTTTAATTTTATTAAAGACACACGAGTCCTGTGCATGACCGATTACCAGAATAAACAGGAAATAATTAGCAAGGTTGGGCAGTGGTGTCAGACATAAATCTCGATTGGATGTGTTAGAACCTCTTTACCAGATTGTTAATATCAATGAAAGCTCCGAAAATTCGAAAAACAGCCAGATTGGACCTTTTACACAGGAGTGATTTTCTGAAATATGCTATAAAGACGAAAGGGCCTTCATTTGGACGGATTTCAGTGAAACTTTTTATGGATGATCAGTACCAAGCCTAGTTGTACATATCATCACCCGTGTTTTCAGGTTGAATGAATCTTGTGGGGATGATCAGTACAAAGCCTAATTGCACCTATCATTGCCGTGTTCTGGTAGAATGAATTTTGGCGGAGTTGTGTCCCTTTAAAGGTTTTAATACACATACATTGTCCTGACTAATTCTCCTGAACCCCTGGCCAGATTTCAACAAAACTTTACAGGGATGATCAGCACCAAGCCAAGTTGTGCATATCATCGTCACGTTCCGATTTACGATTTTTGGCACAGTTATGGCACTTTAAAGGTTTTTGATACACACCCATTTTCCAGGCTATTTCTCCTGAACCCCTGGCTGGATTTCAACGAAACTTGACAAGGACGATCAGTATGAAGCCTAGTTGTGCGTGTCATCGCCATATTCCGGTTAAATGATATTTGGCAGAGTTATGTCCCTTTAAAGGTTTTAATAGACAAACTTCGTCCAGATTAGTCTCTTCTGAACTCCTTGCCGGATTTCAATGAATCTTGGTGGGGATGATCAGTACCAAGCCTAGTTGCACCTATCATTGCCCTGTTCTGGTTGAATGAATTTTGGCAGAGTTATGACCCCTTAAAGGTTTTAATACACTAACTGTACCGAACCTAGTTGCACCTGTCATTGTCCTGTTCTAGTTGAATGAATTTTGGCAGAGTTATGACCCCTTAAAGGTTTTAATACACTAACTTTGTACAGACTAGTTCTCCTGAACCTCTGGCTGGATTTCAACAAAACTTGGCAGGGATGATCAGTACCAAGCCTAGTTGCGTATATTATCACCTTGTTCCAGTTGAATGATATTTGAAAGAGTTATGGCCCCTTATAAACTTGGTAGGGATGATCAGTACCAAGCCTAGTATATCATCGCCATGTTCCGATTGAATGATATTATACATAAACTTTATCTTTAGCCAGTGGAACATCCACAGGCCCTCTTGGCCTCTTGTTTCTGGATAGAACCAGTACAGTGCTTTGGGGTGTATAGAATCATTGGTAGTAAAGAATCATTTTCTGTTTAAATTCAATTTTCTCAGCTCATATATTTTAGATTATTTTAAAACTTTCCAGGCTTGAAGATATATCATATAACCATACATTTATTCAACGGTGAAATTATTTGGGACATTTTTCCATGCAAAATATATCACTACATGCAACACCTCTCAGAAAAAATGATTCTATACTACCTGAATGAAGTGTGTTTTTGAAATGAAAAATTCATACCGTCACAATAAACTCAGAAATAAATATTTGCTGTTTTAACAAATGTTAGGGACAAAAGTCAAAATGCAATCATCAATTAAGGCAACTTGTTGCAATTTGGCACCTTTAAGGATAAAAAATGAAATTATGTAAATATTGGTGCAAAAACGCCTATTAAAAAATCAGTTTCAGGACAATAATTTTAGAAATTTTGCTATCATATAACTAAAAGGGTAATCTAAATCAGGAAATTAAATAGACATTTTCCTTTCATTTTAAAATTAGACGTTTAACCCGAGTGATTCTGTACCCCCCAAAGCACTGTACTGTATACTTCCCACCATCCGTAAGAATCAACAAATACTATAATTGTAGTCACTCAAACATGTTGATAAAACAAACAATTTGATTGGTTAAGCGATTAACACATGATCAATTTAAGCTTCGTTCGTTCATAAATGAACTGTACGAAGAACTACTTTCGAGAATTTTACTCTTCTATATATAGAAGTTTAGAAGATTCTACATTTGTGTATTTATTCGCCATTTTTTGGAAAGAGACAACAAAAATCGTAAAAAAAAATATTTTTTTATAATTACTTTAACTAATTGCCTAATCAGACGTTTCAAAGGGTGGTGCTTAAAGTAAATTAACGGTATACATTGTTTTTGTGTGTTGCAATTGCAGTTATTTTCAAACAAACGCACATACGGTAACCTTAAGAATCGGATCCAAATATCAAACATTGAAGGAAAGACACTTCGCTGTTGCCCCATTGTACAATAGTCAGATGAAAATGAGATATAAAAAACACAAAAAAACAAAGAAGTTAGAAAGAAGCAGAAAACTGTGTATGTCGTTTTTCTATTGCTCGAGAATCACTGGGCTTACTTGGTTGAATCCACTGGGGGCTTATCTTGTGAGAAGTGTCAATTGTTACGGATGCAGAAGCGCAGAAAAAAGTGGTGGAGCCATCCACCCATAAAACGACAACCACACTATGTATAAGCAGGTTAGCCTCTATAGCAGGTTAGCCTAAATTGAAATGATCATTACAACCCCATTCAACCAACAACCTAACTTTTACCTAATGCTTCAAGAAACCTAAAGTATACTAATTTGGTGTGGTGTTTTGAATGTGGTGTCGTGTATTGTTATTTGATTTGCAGGAATGTAAGCGTATGGACGACACTTGTGTGGGTTGGGGATATGATTGCCCCTCCCCCACTAACAGACACGAGAAGTAAACAGAGTAACTTACTAACGTCATGTTTGTATCTTGGGTCGCTCCTTTTATGGTACGTTCATGTTTTGAGTTTTGAAGAATCATATGTCAGTTGTAACATATGAGTCTGTCATTGTTAGCTCGACTTCGAAGATTGTCATAGCTTATGTAATCCCGGCGTAGGCGTATGTAATCACCGGGTAGGGTCCCATCGTTGGGTTGCATGTTTAAGTCTATATTCTTATCTTATTTCTCTTCTTCTAGCACAACCAAATTTGTTCATGGGCTTTCTTATAGCATTATCTTAAGGGCTGCTAGTTCCTGTAACCCATGGGCTCCCATGGAACCCAATTTGATAGCCCATAAGCAAAATGTGTCCATTTCACATCAAAGTTTTGCGTGTATGCTGTGTTTAGTCTACTAGTCTATATCTCTTACAATTCTTACCCTAGCACAACCAAATTTGGACATTAGCTTCCTTATAGCATTATCGTAAGGGCTGCTTAAGTATTTTGGTTCCTGTAACCCTGGGCCTTCCCATCTGTTCATCAATTGCGTGTAAGCTGTGTTTACGTGTCTTATATCTCTTTTGGTGTATGTGGTTTCTTTGTTCTTGTAACTAGTTTTGGAATTGGTTTCTATTTAGTTGTTGTATAGGGTTGATAAGTAATTTGTTTTGCATTGGGGATCCTGAAAGTTGATGTAATTGCTGCAATTAATGGGCATAATGTGATCTAGTTTGCATGTAAGCATGTATTATATCTAGTATTTTGGTTTGGGATTTTTTATAGCATTATGCATCTTATTACTTCACCCATATTGGGGCATGGGCTCCTCCTCTATATCCACCCCCCACCACCCTCACCCCCACTCCCTCCAGATTTTTTTTTTTTTTTTTTTTTTTTTTTTACATAATTCTGTGTTGTTTTAGTCAATTCTTACACATATATGTTGCCCCCCCGCCCTCTCTTGCCCACCCCAGTTGAAACTTTTTTTTTTGTTTTTTTACATATTTCTTTGTTGTTTTCGTCAATTCTTACACATATATGTTGCCTCCCTCCACCCATCCCCCCCCCCCCCCCCCCAAACCCACTCCCGCCTCTCACCCCCGTTCCCACCCCCACCCCTACTTGAAACTATTTTTTTTTTTTACATATTTCTGTGTTGCTTTTGTAAATTCTGTTGCCCCCCCTCCCTCCCCCCCCCCCCCCCCCCCCCGCACCTCTCACCCTGCCCCCCACCCCCCAACCACCCCACCCCCCATCCCACACTTGAAACTTTTTTTTACATATTTCTTTGTTGTTTTAGTCAATTCTTACACATATATATTGCCCTCTCCCCCCACATACCCACTCCCGCCTCTCACCCCCGCTCCACCACCCCCCACCCCCCTCCTCACTTGATAATCTATTTTTTTATTTTTTTTACATATTTCTTTGTTGTTTTAGTCAATTCTTACACATATATGTTGAACACCATATAAATGTTGATGTTAACACAGTCACATGTTGATGGTAACACCAAACAAATGTTGATGTTAAACACCATACAAATGTTGATGTTAACACCAAACAAATGTTGATGTTAAACACCAAACAAATGTTGATTGTTAAACATCATATAAATGTTGATTTTAACACCAGACACATGTTGATGTTAACACCATACAAATGTTGATGTTAAACACCAAACAAATGTTGATGTTAAACACCATATAAATGTTGATTTTAACACCAGACACATGTTGATGTTAAACACCATATAAATGTTGATGTTAACACCAAACAAATGTTGATGTTAAACACCATACAAACTTGATGTTAACACCATATCAATGTTAACACCATACAAATGTTGATGTTAAACATATAAATGTGATGTTAAACACCATATAATGTTGATGTTAACACAAACAAATGTTGATGTTAACACCATATAAATGTTGATGTTAAACACCATACAATGTTGATGTTAACACCAAACAAATGTTGATGTTAAACACCATACAAATGTTGATGTTAACACCAGACAAATGTTGATGTTAAACACCATACAAATGTTG
>JAWPHD010017611.1:0-43774 GCA_037043455.1 Cyrtodaria siliqua | reverse complement strand
GTTTCCGAGAAGAAGATTTTTAAAAAATAAATCCTATATAAGTCTATGTAAAACTGTGACCCCCGGGGCGGGGACAAATTTGACCCCAGGGTCACCATTTGAACAAACTTAGTAGAGGACCATAAGTTGATGCTACATATATACATGAGAGCTCTGTGCCTTGTGGTTTCAGAGAAGAGGATTTTTTAATGTTTTTTCCTATATGTCTATATGAAAAACATGCAAAACCTCAATATACAAAATTTGGACCCCCGGGGCACGGCCATTTTGGACTCCGTGGACTTTATTTGAACAAACTTGATAGCCTAGGCATTGGCGATCACTTTAAAAGAAAAACTGTTGAAATCTGTCCAGCGGTTCTGGAGAAGAAGATTTTTTTAAAGTTTCGATTATATATGGTAATGGCAGCCATCTTGGATGTAGCGCTGACCTAATTTTAACAAATCTAAAAAGCATTCAAGTAAGGATCATCCATGTGAAGTTTGGTCAAAATTAGCCAAGCGGTTTCTGAGGAGAATCGTTTGAAGAAAAGTTAACGGACGACAGACAGACAGACAGACAGAGGGACGACGGACGACAGACAACACACCATCCCATAAGCTCTGCTGGCCGTTGGCCAGTAGAGCTAAAAAATAAATAAATAAAAAAAAGCTGTGGAGGGGAGTGGGGGTGGGGGGTGGGGGTGGGGAAGAGGGAGCCCATGCCCCAATGTGGGTGAAGTAATAAGATGCATAATGCTATAACAAATCCCAAACCAAAATTATAGATATATACATGCTTACATGCAAACCTAGACCTGCCTTTATTGTACATTTTATGGGCCATCACAATTTGGGTTCCATGGGAGCCCAGAATTTGCAGAAGACAAAATTATTTATCCAACCCTTTACAACATACTATAAGGAAACCAATTCCAAAATTTAGTTCAGCTAGGACAAGAAATCTAAGAGATATAGACCTGTAAACACAGCTAACACGCAAAATTGGGTGTGAAACAGACATATTTTAAGGGCTATCAGCATTTGGGTTCCATGGGAGCCAAGGGATTACAGGAACCAAAATTACTTAAGCAGCCCTTACGATAATGCTATAAGGAAGCTAATGGCCAAATTTGGTTTTGCTAGGGTAAGAATTGTAAGAGATATAGACTTGTAAACACAGTTTACACGCAAAATTTGATGTGAAATGGGACACATTTTATGGGCTATCATAATTTAGGTTCCATTGGAGCCCATGGGTTACAAGAACCAAAATTGCTTATGCAGCCCTTAAGATAATGCTATAAGGAAGCCCATGAACAAATTTGGTTGTGCTAGGATAAGAAATGTAAGAGACATAGACTTGTAAACACAGCTTACACGCAAACCTTGATGTTGGACGCAGACGCCGACGCCGACCCCGGGGTGATTACATAAGCTCTCTTATTCTTCGAATAGTCGAGCTAAAAATGTACTTCAAAACATACATGTTTGTTTTTTATCACTACAATCGATAAAGGTGCGAAGTTTTATCATTGCAACTTGGTGTAATATATATTAATCGATAGACTTTTTAGGCTAAATTTTCGTAAAAAATCGATCCGACGCTGAGACACCGTTAAACGTGCATGAATGTGTTTTTTTCAGTAATCCCCACGTTTTCACTATAGGAGTTCCTCTGACCCTAAAAAATCACACACACAAAAAGAAAAGAAAAAGAAAGGCTTTTAGACTCAGATTAAAACTCTCTATTTGTTTTTCCTCTACTGATATGGGCATGTTAAAATGAAGGTTTTCCTTTGAACTTATTTTAAATGTTATTTTTTGTAAATATGCTGATAAATGTGTTTAGGTACCTTTCTCCTGCAAACTAATTTAGAAACCGCTTCATAATAAGGAAGATATTAAATATGGAATAGAAATGCATGGTGTCACCAAGTATTAACCTGTTTTTGTTTAACATTTAATATATTAGATTGAAATAATAGGATACGGTCGGGCTTTTTCTATGTTTCTTTACTTTTTACCTACTTATTATAGCAATTTATAATGCTCTCTGCGAAATTTAAAAACAGCTGATTTGTTTTAATTATTATACCGGAATCCACCTGAATTACCGGAATCTTCCTGAATTACCGGAATCCACCATCGAGTTACCGGAATCGACTTTTTAATTACCGGAATCCACTATTTATGATCTAAATTGGCGTAAATGTATAGTTAATTAAGTAATATATTAATGAATATGTGTTTTTGTGACTTTAATTATCGAAAGATACCGGAATATGACCTGAGAATGACCGAAATAGACTATGTTATAAAAAATGTATTAGCGAAAAATACCGGAATACACCAGATAATTTGTCGTAATATAAGATGCGCCCTGTTACGTCAGCCAACATATCTTTTATTTGACAAATAAAAATTATGTTGTTTCCGGTTAGTACCATCGAGGAGGTGTAACTAGGACTTGGTGGTATAAATTGAAATTATTTATTTACATCTATACCACCCATTTACTAACCAATTTAGCACATCTTTTTAATGCTATCATTTATTCATCTTTTATGGAGAATCTTTATGTGAGGAAGCTATCCAGCTGACTTGCGGAACGTCGGTGGTTCTACCCGGGTGCCCGCTCGTGCACGGAAATTGCCCGGAGGGGCACCTGGGGTCTTCCTCCACCAATGGAAGCTGGAAAGTCGCCATATGACCTTAGCTGTTGGTGCGACTATAAAATCCAATTCAATTCAATTCAATTCATCTTTTATGGTGCTTTGGTTGCACTTCTTTTATGTGGAATATCGACACATCTTTTATGGTGCTTTTTAAGTTTGTTTTACAAAAATGATATATATATTGTTCTTTTACAGTGCACATGGACAAGACGAACATTAACAACAGTTAACTTGCCAACATGGAATAATTATTACAAAACATTATAACATGAAACATATTTGATATTTTTAACAAAAAACATGCTTCCCGGCAGTTACCCCGTGCCCATGGAGCAAAGCCCTGGTTGCCTGTGATTTACACCGGTCACCAGTCTTATACCGAGCGACGGGAAGGATGGCAAATGATAATAATACAAATGACATTGATAACATAATACATAAATACAAATGACATTGATAACATAATACATAATACAAAACATTATGACATGAAACATGAATCATATTTGATATTTATTGATAACATAATACATTATGACATGAAACATATATGACAGGAAACAAATGTTTTTGATATGATATTTTTAACAAAAAACATAATACAGAACAGAACATTAAAACATGAAACATATGAACAACATGCTCCCCTGACAGCCAGTCCAGTCTTTGTTTTGGACAACAGATGCACCCACAGTAATTCCCATTAATCCTCAGTCTTCCGCAGTCTTCTTTTTCTTAATATTCACTGTCACAGTCCGAGCATATTTATTTTCCGTTTTCGTTGTCCTGGTTTTTTTCCATGTGTCCTTGGTGCTATTATTGTCGACCGTCCGTCTGTCGACGTCAAGTACTTGGGGTCAGTGCCAATATGTTGCCGGTAACGTTTGTACAATTGTGTACGCTGTTCGTCCGTCATGGTAGTCAATTCAGTCTTTATAACCAGAAATTTCTTATGGCTGTCGGCCAGACGAAATTCACCTGTCCCGATCAGAGCACTCCGTAAGTTATTAAACTGACCGTCCACAATTTCCTTAATAGACTGCACCAGGTCTGTCAGTGGTTTTGATTTCCAGTCAACAGTCTGTTTTTATATTTGACTGACCGACTCACAGTTGTTGTTGGTCCAGTGACTGTCGAACACGTCATGTCTACGTGATGGTTCATTAACCTTTAATTTCAGTTGCTTTCTGAGCTTATCAAAGTATTTCACAAATGTCTGTGAAATACCGGAGTTAAGCTCCTGCAATTCGTCACACTTCTCTTCGAAGCTGATAGAGTCATCTGCTTCGAGAATGCCATCCGCGCCAAATATTTTGTTCAGTAGCATATCCCTGGTTTTAAGGTCAACCGCGTCATCTTTTAGTTTTTGTTTAGCGTTTTGACGTAAATGTCTGGTACATAAAACATGGGTTGCTTCAGGGAAAGCTGTCACCACTGCCTTTACTAAAGCGCTTTCGTCGTCGCTACCAATAACAAGTTTGTTCATTGGTGTATCTATTAATTTCATTTTCAAATGATAAAAAAGTGGCAGTATGACTCAAAGTCGCTATTGTCATGTAAGTATATCGGTCCAATAAATATGGGAGCCTCATGTGTTCACTGTCAACTGTTTGTAACAAGTAACAGTTACGTGCATATCGCACAGGTTATACGTCTTGTCAACACCCAATATTGTTTGACCAGTACAACACAGTTTTTTTAAGTATATTATCTGTTCGTCTGTGTACATTATTACACACGGCGTTTTTGCATTATTTCTTATAATTGACCTGACAAATGTGTGATTTTCAGTGACCATATTTTCTCATATAACCATTTGGTCGGCGACATTTTCTGTTGGTCCGGTCACTTGTCTGTCTTTCAATTTGTCGTTTTTCTTTTTGTCACGTATTTGCTGTAGTCCCGTAGGTCTAGTCACTTCATCGTATTTGTTTTTCATTTTATCGTAAATTTGTTTAGGTTTATGTTTTGTTACCATGTCTTTTATTAGCTAGCATGTTAGATTTGTATTTATGCTTTCACCAATATAAATGTTGACTTCATATTAATCAGATGACCTGTAAATCTCAGGAGTGTAACAGGTTGTGTTAAAATGATAATTCTCATTCCAAATATTTTTCTATGGTACAATTTACTGTTTTTTTAAATGTACATTTGTACTAGAGATCATCAGCGATAGTCATGTTCATCCTGTATAGTATATTGTGTTCACACAGTGACTACAGTGCGCTTACAGTTTTTTTAACTTAGGTTAGCTTATATTTCTGACATAAAAAGAATAAATTCTTGCATCATTTTGATAACAGCTACCAGTTATAACAGGAATGGTATTGTTTGTTGTTTTAAAGAAATTTCTGTGATAATCTTTTATTAATTTTGTATTTTTTTAAATTAAAGGTAATATTTCAATAAAAAAATCAATAAAACTAATGTCCATTTGGACAGTTTTAGTGAAGATATTGATTTTAAATACAATACAAATTAAAAAAGGTTCAAATATCTTATTATAGTTATAATGCATTGAATGTAGCTACTTTCTAAATGTAAACATATAATAGTTAAAGTATGGTAAAAGTGTTACACTTCTGACATAAAATATCTCTTCCATCAATGTGTCACAAATGCCGAATTATACCCAAACAGGTATGCTTTAAATGAAGAAATTACCACAACAGCATCATGGAAAGGCTTACAATAAAGTGTGGAAGTATGTCAATGTCATTCCGATCTTTTCATTGATATTCTTTTGTAGGGACTAGCTGCTGGCATATACAAGTTTGTATTGTTGTTATTCTCTCTGAGAACACCTAAAGCAATATTACAAATAGATATAAAAATCGAACAGGAAAAGTAGCATTCAAGGACGACAGTCAACCACAAACACACACAGAAACAAAGAACAACTTTAAAGATGAATAAAATGCCAAATAAGACACCACAAACACAAAAGGGTTGACAATAGGGCTACCACCTTGGAACGGTCAGTGGCAAAAAAGGCCGCTGCGGGTTTAAACCAGGTTCTAGTGTGCACCAAACCTCACACTTACCCTACTGTCATCCCAATAAAACGGGACAGTGTAAATAAAAAAATCCCCGCCATTTACTATTCTCTAACCAACAAGGCAGCATTAATAGGCAATATAAATAAAACACAAAGATGCTTGTGTATATATAAATACAAAAAAAACAATAGCCTATAAAGCCACAAAGAAGGTACTCATTGACTTGTCAGAAGCCAGAGCAACAAGAGAACAAACCATTGAGGGCACGACAAGACAAGATTGCAGACAAACATCAAACTTCACCGTCCTTTTGGGCTTTAGGTATTATTACAAGTTCATTCACATTCCCTACTTATGGTTTGCACATGTTGCTGTCATGTAGAGGTATGAATTTATTATTTTAAAGTTTGCTGTTTCGGAGTTTTCGTGTGAGAAATGGAAAAAATGAAAACAGTATGTCAAGGTCACTTACACTGACCCTACTGAGTGTAGGATCATAGATATACTATATAAATGTGTAACTAAGATATTTGAAAGTCATATGGCTTACTGTAACTGGGTATTGGGCTTTTATGTAAATTAACAAAGGTAAAAAAGTAGGTGATGATCATTCATATTGACCTACTTTAATCAGAAACTTACTGCTTTCAAGTAGATGTAAACTTGATGTAAAGCTTTGCACTTTATGGGGTCTTAGAAATGGACTTAGGTTTAAACCCCCAGCGGCCTTTTTTGCCTCTGACCGTTCCAAGGCGGTAGCCCTATTGTCAACCCTTGTGTGTATGTGATGTCTTATTTGACCTTTTATTCATCTTTAAATTTGTTCTTTGTTTCTGGTGTGTGTTTATGGTTGACTATCATCCTTGAATGCTGCTTTTCCTGTTCGATTTTTATATCTATATTAAACAAACACTTGAATAAACGAAAACTTGAAGATTTGAACGTACAGAAGGTCAGACAATGGTTATATTATGCCCACTGCAATTTCATGGCGGGGTATAAAAAGCAGATATGTTGCAATTCTCTTCTCAGCAATCAAAGCGCAGAGTAAACTGAACGCCTGCCTTTGGCCGCAACCAATCACGGTGTGCATAAAATTTCCTTCCAGTAAATTCTGAAGTTTGGGCAAGTATAAGGCCACATTTAATTAACAATACAACACCAAAGAGGGTAAAACATTGTTTTAAGTTATTATGCGGAATTCATATTTCCATATAAGGTGATTGCGACCTTGATCTTGATCGACTGACCCAAAAAGCAATAAGGTTTCCTCCTCTCACATAGGGCAATGTACCTATGAAGTTTTATGAGTGTAAGTGTTACAGTTTTGAAGCTATTGTGCGAAATGCATATTTCCATATAAGGTCACTGTGACCTTGACCTTTGACCTACTGACCCCAATTGCAATTGGGTTCTTCCTCTCACCTAGGGCAATGTATCAATGAAGTTTTATGAGTGTAGGTGTTATGATTTTGAAGTCATTGTGCGAAATGCATATTTACATATAAGGTCACTGTGACTTGACCTTTGACCTACTGGCCTCAAAAACAATAGGGTACCTCCTCTCACCTAGGGCAATGAAATGTCATGAGTGTAGGTGTTACAGTTTGGAAGTTATAATGCGGAATGCATATTTGTGTATAAGGTAATCCTGACCTCGACCTTAAGACCTACTGGCCCCAAAAACCAATACGCTTCCTCCTCTCACCTAGGGAAGTTTTATGAGGGTGAGTCTCATACTTTTAGAGTTATCGTGCGGAATGCGAAAAGCTTACAACCGGACAGAGGAAGACCCCATACCATAATACGTTTTTCAAACGGGCGTACAAAAAAATGACAAATGCAGCAAAGAAAAATGACTACATGAACGAAAAACAATCAGAAAGACAAAACGACAGATTAGAAGTGAAAAAATGACACAAGACCTCAAGAAGTAATGAAAAGATGACAATATAAAATGTTGTCTTTTTGCTAAAGTGTCGTCTTTTCGTTTTGTCACGGGGCATTCTGTCGTCTTTTTGCCTTTGAAATGCCATCTTTTTGTTCCGTCATTCTCTCGTCTTTTCGCACAGAATGTTTCGTCTTTTCGTTCTGTCGATTTTTTTGCGGCAAAATAATGAAACAAGAAATGTCAATGTAAGTAACCTTTGACCTCTAAGTATGACCTTGACCTTGGAGCCACAGACCTGGATTTTTTGAGTCGTCTTGTTGTGGTGAGCACTTGTGCAAAGTTATTTGAAAATCTGTCTATGAATGTCCGAGTTATTAACCGGAAAAGAAAGCACTTCATTTTGACCTTTGACCTCTAAATGTGACCATGGAGCCACGGACCTGGGTTTTGTGAGCGACACGTCGTCTTGTTGTGGTGAGTAATTGTGCCAAGTTATTTGAAAATCCATTCATTATTGTCAGAGTTATCAACCGGACACGATTGTACGGACGAACGAACGGACGGACTGCCGGACGATGCGACTACTATATGACACCCTTCGGGGACATAAAAACGAAATGGTATAAATCAGCCACCAAAGTTATGACTGGGTTGATTTTCAAATGTATTTTAAATTAAAGATAATAATGTGTGTTTTTGTCTGAAACCATAGAAACATGTTACATGTGAATGAAGTAAGGCTGCATATAGCTACATCAGTATATGTTCTGAAATCCTAAGTTAACTATAGTTTGTTTGAAAACTCAGTTAAGATAAGTTTGATTGTGGATAGGGCACAACCTTGTTAAGATATGTTTGGAAGTGGATAGGGAACATTCTTGGATAACATTAACTTAAAGGATTTGTGGAAAATTACTTTTATGTAACATAAAAAGACAAAAGCAATCGTAAATTTTATAGAGGTTGTTTTTTGTAAAAACAGATATCTCCCCCACTGGGAAAAAGGCCATAAATCCGCAAAAAATTCATTCAAGTGAAACACACAGATAATATGTGCAACTAGGCTTGGTACTGTACTAAAACCTTTAACTCTGCCAAAAATTATTTAACCGGAACATGGTGAAGATATGCGCAACTAGGCTTGGTACAGATCATCCTTGTCAAGTTTCTTTGAAATCTGGCCAAGGGATCAAGTGATCTAGTCCGGACAAAGTTTATGTATCAAAACCTTGCAAGGGCCAAACCTCTGCCAAAAATCACTCAACCAGAACACAGCGACGATAAATGCGCAAATAGGCTTGGCACAGTTTCGTTGAAATCCGATCAGAGGTTTAGGGGAACTAGTCTGGACAAAGTTTGTGTATTAAAACCTTTAAAGGGCCATAACTCTGCTAAAGGTCATTCAACTGCAACACGGTGATGACATGCATAACGAGGCTTGGTACTGATCATCCCTGCAAAGTTTCGTTGAAATCCGGCAAGGGGTTAAGGAAAAATAGTCCGGACAAAGTTTGTGTATTTAAACCTTTAAAGGGTCAAAACTCCGCCAAAAATAATTCATCCGGAACACAGCGATGACATCCATAACTAGGCTTGGTACTGATCATCCCCGCAAAGTTTCGTTGAAATCCGGCCAGGGGTTCAGGAGAACTAGTCCGGACGAAATGTGTGACATACAGACAATAGACAGACAACAGACAGACGACAGACAGACAGACGACAGACATACAGTACAACAACAATATGTCACCCCTCCACAAAGTGGGGGAAATATAACCAGAAAAAATTGTCCATGGGACACAGAAGAAGCGCTGTCAGTGACATAAAACACTTTAGTGTTAATTAAATTAGTCTGAAACGTAGGTCAATGTCATTCATATTGACCTGGTTGTGCTAGGAACATACTGATGTCAATCCAACAGGCAGTTTAGGAAGAGTAGCAGCGACAACAAATTTAAAGTTTTACAAGGGCCACAATTCCATCAAACATCATTGACATCAACATCATTGACAACAAATTTAAAGTTTTATAAGGGCCATAATTCCATTAAACATCATTGAATCGGAACACAAATACTATATCACAGCTAGGCATCCTACCGATGCTTCCTGCCTAGTTTCGTCAAAATCCAACAAGCGGTTTAGGACGATTAGCGGCGACAAAAAACTTAAAGTCAAATGTCAAAAGGGCAATAAATCCGTCAAAAATCACTGAACCGGAACGCAAACGCGATATGCACAACTAGACATCCTACCGATGCTTCCTGTCAAGTTTCGTCAAGATCCAACAACCGGTTTAGGAGGAGTAGCGGCGACAACAAATTTAAAGTCAAAATGTCAAAGGGCCTTAACTCCGTCAAAAATCATTGAACCAGAACACAAACGCGATATGCACAACTAGACACCATATGTCTCCTGCATTTCGTGAAGTGAGAGGGAGGGGGAGGAGGGCTTTTTGACAAACTACATGGGTGTTCCACGGAACACGTGTGTCGCCTGTCAGTGCTTTGTCAGTATAACAAGGTTTTCGGACCCAGAAAAATGACCTTGATACAGTAAGTTTTCATGAAGAGAACAATGAGTATTTAACACATATAATGACCTTCATTGTGACCTTGACTTTTATATTTTAGTAAGGCCAAGTCGATGTTGTCATGTCAAGTATATATTGAAAGTTTGATGAAGAAATATCAAGAAATGAGAAAGTTATCGCCAGCGTTAAGTTTTCGTGAAGAAAAAATTGAGTATTTAACCCATATAATGACCATCAGTGTGACCTTGACCTTTATATTTTAGTATGGTCATGTCGATGTTGTCATGATGAGTATATATCGAAAGTTTGATGAAGAAATATCAAGAGCTGAGGAAGTTATAGCCAACGTTAAGTTTTTTGTGAAGAAAAAAAGGAGTATTTAACCCATAGTTCAGTGTGACCTTGACCTTTATATTTTAGTATGGTCCTGTTGATGTTGTCATGATGAGTATTTATTGAAAGTCTGATGAAGAAATATCAAGAAATGAGAAAGTTATAGCCAACGTTAAGTTTTCGTGACGGACGGACGGACAACAAAGTGATCCCTATGTATCGCATTTTTCTTCGAAAAGGCGACACAAAAACTATTTTATGAATTTCAGAGTGCAAAGTGTTACTAATAGGTAACCCTAACCTAATCACATCACGCCATATTCATTCACATATATATATAACCACTATCTTTAAAGGAAATGTATATGCATGTCATATCACGTATAAATCAACACCTGACCACACATAAAGTTAGCAAAATTCTGTGGTGGCATATTTTATTAAACAAATACACATGCATAGACCAATTTTATTCTAATTTGCTAAACATCAGGTTTTTGTAACCACAATGCATTGACTAAGTATCAGGTATATTTGTGCGACCTATCAGATAATTGCATAGCAATATTGTGTGTGAACCCGGTAGCTATTGTTGAAAACCCATCAGTGGGGTGTTATGCAAACATTAATTATTGTGTCAGACGATACTGATATCACTGATAATGTGCCCCTTTGCTACCATTTATTTAAAAGCGGTGGATTACCTAAAACGCTATTAAACTTTTAGACGTTTGACGATTATGAGGTTACACTTACTAGTCAGGGTTCATGATTAAAGTCCCTATCCCGTCATCAACAGGAAGAGTTTACAACATATGTATACCTTTTATAAACCTACTGACGATGAGTTAAATATATGTATATAACTTACTTTTTTTTGAAAATTCGAACACTATTGATGTAAAAGGCACCAAACAAGTCAAAACTCAAAACTGTAACGTCTAATTTATAGAGATACTAACTCATAATTCATTTTAGGCATATTCAATCTCGGGTATTTTAAGTACCTGTGAATAAACCTATATTTTTAATTGGCATACATACATTATTTTATGACCTGAACACCTGGATATGGTATTGATAAATGATTTGGAGTGTAATTTTGTCGTTATTTGGAGGATTAGTGCCTTTAACAATGACATTGCATGTTTTAGTATATAAAGGATAAAATGAGTTACTTATTCCAGTACTTACTGATACTCATAAATTGCATTATATTGCATGGTATACTTAATTGTAGTGTTGTTATTCCAATGATTATATTGCATGGTATACTTAATGGTAGTGTTGTTATTCCAATGATTATATTGCATGGTATACTTAATTGTAGTGTTGTTATTCCAATGATTATATTGCATGGTATACTTAATTGTAGTGTTGTTATTCCAATGATTATATTGCATGGTATACTTAATTGTAGTGTTGTTATTCCAATAATTATATTGCATGGTATACTTAATTGTAGTGTTGTTATTCCAATGATTATATTGCATGGTATACTTAATTGTAGTGTTGTTATTCCAATGATTATATTGCATGGTATACTTAATTGTAGTGTTGTTATTCCAATGATTATATTGCATCGTATACTTAATTGTAGTGTTGTTATTCCAATGATTATATTGCATGGTATACTTAATTGTAGTGTTGTTATTCCAATGATTATATTGCATGGTATACTTAATTGTAGTGTTGTTATTCCAATGATTATATTGCATGGTATACTTAATTGTAGTGTTGTTATTCCAATGATTATATTGCATGGTATACTTAATTGTAGTGTTGTTATTCCAATGATTATATTGCATGGTATACTTAATTGTAGTGTTGTTATTCCAATAATTATATTGCATGGTATACTTAATTGTAGTGTTGTTATTCCAATGATTATATTGCATGGTATACTTAATTGTAGTGTTGTTATTCCAATGATTATATTGCATGGTACACTTAATTGTAGTGTTGTTATTCCAATAATTATATTGCATGGTATACTTAATTGTAGTGTTGTTATTCCAATGATTATATTGCATGGTATACTTAATTGTAGTGTTGTTATTCCAATGATTATATTGCATGGTATACTTAATTGTAGTGTTGTTATTCCAATGATTATATTGCATGGTATACTTAATTGTAGTGTTGTTATTCCAATGATTATATTGCATGGTATACTTAATTGTAGTGTTGTTATTCCAATGATTATATTGCATGGTATACTTAATTGTAGTGTTGTTATTCCAATGATTATATTGCATGGTATACTTAATTGTAGTGTTGTTATTCCAATGATTATATTGCATGGTATACTTAATTGTAGTGTTGTTATTCCAATAATTATATTGCATGGTATACTTAATTGTAGTGTTGCTATTCCAATGATTATATTGCATGGTATACTTAATTGTAGTGTTGTTATTCCAATGACTATATTACATGGTATACTTAATTGTAGTGGTGTTGTTATTCCAATGATTATATTGCATGGTATACTTAATTGTAGTGTTGTTATTCCAATGATTATATTGCATAGTATACTTAATTGTAGTGTTGTTATTCCAATGAACTACTATGCAAAAGATTATGCTGATATAAACATATTTTAGAGTGATGTCATTTTGACTGATGATCTCTGAATATATGTAAAACATCACCTCTTATAATTTTGTTAAGAATGATGTTTGTATTTTATCGATGTGTTTACCGTATGTTAGTATGTCAGTATGTAAACAAAGAGAGCAAATGAACTAATTATATACACAAGTTTACCCTGGAATAGTGCTAACATAACAGCCAGCCAGCCAGACAGACAGAATTTTATTTTCCTCTCATCACATATACAATACAAATCTTACCACAAAATATATACAACAATATAATAGTACATATCCCTCTCTATACAGAGATATAAGAGATGATCAATTACAAGTGATATAACTAATGTAGTAATAGTAGTTACACACTTAAATTCTTGACAGTTTCTTCATATTTTTTCCCACAAACAACTTTTTTTTGGATTTGGTACATAGCTAAAATGGCCTATCCTATTTTTAAGCATATTTTAGCTTTAAAAATAACAGGTCACCAACATTGTTTCCGAGATGATATCTTAAGATAAATATATGACCCATATTCCATGTTTGGCAAATTTCCTATTATTTCAGTAAAATCTAAATTAATAGACAAAAAACAAGTAATTTAGTAACAAAAATGAAATCAATTACATTAAGGGTGCCCTCTGGTGACGATCTGCGTATAATTTAGACTGCTCCACGGCGCATGTCTCGTTCACTCAAACAAGCGACCGTCACCGGCCAATTTTTGAAACGGTGAATTTGATAGAGCATAAAGCGCATTTCAATTGCGATCATGGCCAAGCGCCTGATCTACGTTCTATAAATAGATATACAAGATTGGGTTCTCCCTCAATATCGATTACACATTGCAGGCGTGTCACTCAATCAAAAAACAACCTAAGGGATTCTAGATGTAGGTATGATGCGGAGGTAAGAAAGGGATTTGCAGGGGATTAAAGGAGGTATTTTGTAGATTGTCCATGTTGCAAAATCTGAAGAAAAACGCTTTTCCATTACTTTTATTGTTTAAATAAAGTGGTGTATTCTGGGCTAAAATATAAATAATTAATATAATCGGGATTGGGTGTGTATGTGTGAGGGGGGAGTGGGTGCGTATAATTAGATATATACTATCTGGAATATCCCATTCCTGCCTATTGTTCAATAAGGAAATATTCAACAAGGGTCTAAAAACAAAAACAAAATTTGCATAGTGTGTACTCAAGTTGCTAAGATACAGTCGTCAAGAAATGCATCAAAGAAAACAGCGTAACTATCTGTATCTTTGGTGAAAAATCATATAGGGCACCTGTATGTATGTAGAGCATGCGTACACATTGAGGGAAAAAAAGATATACTAATACTTAACGTATTTTTATTAATTATTTTTTTAATATCAGGCTAATTTATCCACATTTAAGCGTCAAAACAGACCTGTAATTTCTAGAGGGTATTTGGACAATGGTCTCTCAGTTTTATCTATACGTATATAAAAATAAATAATAACAAACTTTAATTTAAAAAGCGCATAATATATATAAAGGCCCGCATTCTATCGTGTTTGCGGAGGCTTTTTTTTTTAGGAATAAACATGTAGGCGAAACGCTATTCCGAGTGTTATTACACCCACCCCAACCCTACTACCTTCCCCACTCTTTCCATTTGTTGTGCTCTTTTAGATTTTTTAGAATGTTCGTACCTGTGAAAAAGTTGTAGTATATTAGTAATAACTAGGTGGATGCACACAAAAGCAAATATGCACTTATAATAACTTATTTCACCCACCCACCTGGGTGGCGATGGGACAGCAACGGGAGTATCCAGAGAAATAGAAAAATGTTTAATTCCTAACCGAGGAGAAACATTTTACAGGGTAGTTCCATTGTTGGTATTATACTATTATTATACGAGCCTTCTCTGATCTTACCAGCCCTTTTTACGTTTTGATATTTCATCTGCACCAGCCAGATGAAATATCGTAATCGCCACACACAAAAACAAAACAAACAAAAAATAATAAAGGCTTTTAGGGTCAGAGAAGGCTCGGATTAGTATTATACCGGGTTCTGTCGTAAGTCAGTACACCGAGTGTCAACAGTAACAAGAAAATGCAAAACCAGCAACAACTATTTTTATTCAAATTGTACAAAGAAAAATATTTACTTGCAGAATACACATAAATTAGATCCCGTATTTCTTTAAAATCCGATTTTAGAATAAAGTCCAAATAATATTGGAAAATGTCCCTTTAATTTAAATTTTATAATGTCCCTTTAATCCAATTTTATTTTAAATCATGTCGACATCATCATTATAAACACTCATAAGTAACACCACTCAGTAAGGAATGAAACATTTTTGAAAGGTGATGTTGGGGGTGATGTTGGGGAAGTGGAGGTGTATCTACTATTAGGCCATATAGGCCCGGGTCTATACATCAAGTCGAAAAATGAAGAAAAAAAAATAATGAAGGAAAACAGCCCAAAAATGCTATAAAAACTGAAGCCAGAGGGCGTTGGGAGTCAATTATTTGCCCCCGGACCACCGCCCCTCTCCACCTCTTGTCAAGAAATGTTTTCTACTGGAGGTGATTTTTAGGTAAGCGCATGAGGTAGGCTGCAAGGGATTTGCGAGGTGTGTTGGGTGGGGGTAGAGGAAAAATACACAGGGAGGTATTTCTGAGATATTTTTTATATATATAAATATAAAAATCCATGGGGATATTTTTTAGATTTTTTAGGAGTTCGTAGTTTGATAAAAAGCTTTCCTAGGGTAGTGTTTGTTTCTGTAAGCCTCGGATGTTTTTGAGGAAAAAAAAAGTAAGTGGTATTATTTTTTACTTTGTATGTGCAGGGTCTAAATCCAGAGTGGGTGGAGGTGGGGTGGGTGGGTATTTTGGACTAGAATAGCTATTTCCTTTCAAACAAGAGTAAAATTCTGTCAAATCCTCGGTGTTTCTCCGGCCGACAGCCCCCGCCCCTCCCCCACCCCCATCCCCATTCGCTAATCCGAGCAGAGAACTAGCACTTTTTACGATTTTGATATTTCATCTGGCTGTGTAAAATGCCAAAAAAAAAAATATGAAAAAAAAAAGAATAAAAAAGGCTTTTAGGGTCAGAGAAGATCGCAACTCCTCATACTAAAAGTAAAATTCCTTGTATCCATTATACGGGCAAAGCTCGACTATAGGTTACACGTATGTACATGTATGCATTGGAATAAATATGTTAAATACGCACTAACTAACGCTACTAATTTTCATTTTCGTAGTGCGTCAAACTTCAATTTTGTCTCCAAGATGGCAGACGACGCGGACGGCGCCATTTTGAAACTTCCGGTCGCATTTTTGAACAGCTTCCTGTCTCACGGTGAAGTCACGCAGACGTGATTAACAGTTGAAAGCCAAAAGTAACTTACCGGCGTTCCATTGTTAACAGAAATAATTAATTTTGAAGAATGCTTACATTTTTATGAAGTACCTAGGAGTTTTCTATATGTTTTTCAGTATTTCTAGGACTCTGAAGCGCTTCAATTTTGAAGCGTCTGTGATCGGTGTAGATCGTACGTTTCGCACGTCGTAATCGGTATAGGTCGTAAGTTTCACACGTCGTAAAGAAAGTTTCCACAGCGCGTAAGCGTTCTCTACGACGTGCGACTATTACATGTCACTGGCCTTATTCTCCGCTCTTTTTACGGAAAATACGAATTAAGTGACCTTGCTGTGTAATGTTTTTGTTTAATAAACAAACAAATTAACGCAGCTCTTTTGCACATTTCTTGTTAGCGTTTCTAAAAATCACATTCGCAAAACCTCGATATTCAGGACCAGTGAAGTAATACGAGATCACTTCACTGTCAGGACCGAGAAAAAACAAATGTGTACTTATAATAAAGGGAGACTAATCTCTTGACTGGTTAAAAAGGACAGGTTCAAAACACGGCGAGATTTCCGGGTTCTCCATCGAATTTTAAATGGGTTCCAAGTCGGTGAGGTTTACTGCAATAAAATACATTTTTGAGACGGAATGAGTCGAATTTCGACCCCTTATAAAAAATATGATACCAGCAATTGTGATTAAGAAGAGTTTATTTTAGTTAGAAGAGTTTATTTTAGTATATGATAGAACAAAATATGTGTTTTCAGTAAAGAGATCCTACATAAAATAAGGAAAAGGCTAGACAAATATACATATGTTTATCTTAATCGCAAGTTAAAAATATAACAATAATGTTTTAAAATTGTGTATGGAATGGATGGGGACTGGAGTAAGAATTTGATAATAACAGGTAACAAAGATTAATTAAATATTCTCAAGAACTCTAAACAGATAACAAAAAATAAATTTCACTAATAACAGTTTAAGATTGAAAAAAAACTTGGCTCCCCCTCCTCAACACCACCAGAGCCTTTTACTAGATACAGGGCTTTTTTTCAAGGAAATTGGGAAAAGGCCTAGGCCTGCTGAATTTGGGGAAAATAAGCGCGAGACTGTCCAAATTGGGAAAAAAATAGCGTGATTTTCGTTGTTTTGGGAAATGTTTTTTTAAGGGGAAACTTCATTAAAATGTAGTTTTAGGTAAAATATTGATTAGGTTTTACAACTGAGTTATTTTAACATACAAACTATGTAAAGTATGTCACTTAATTACCAAAAACAATTAAAAAAATATATATACATTTTTTTTTTAAATGGGAATTTTTTACCCCAAAATTGGGGGGAAATAGAGGTTTTTGCAATTGGGAAGAGGCCGAATTTCGGCCCCTGTTAAATAGGTTAAAAGAGCCCTGAGGTCTGGAAAGGGGCATTTTGGCCTAGAATGTGGGAAATATCCACGACTGGGAAATGACATTTTCAGAGTTAATTAAGTTTAAAAAATGGGGAAAACTGCACGATTTTCAAAGTAATTTGGGTGGGGAATTGGCCTTATACGGACCGCTGCGAAAAAGGGTTAAACGGCCTCGACTACCTATCTACCACTACCTATGAGTCTCATTCATTAAACATAGAAAAAACATACTATGTATTTTGATGGGTATTTATGCCAACAGACAGAACCTTGATATATTTCAATTTTATGTATACACTTACATTCCGTTGGACATGCTAGAATAAATAATAAACATGTTGCTAGATTCTTTAAGATTATCTACAGTGGTTCGGTCAGAGAAGGCTCGGATTACAAATAAACATGTGTTCATCGTGACCGGACCATCTCCTTTAAAACGATGCCGACATCTTTTATGAGAATAAAACAAATCTATTTTTTCCGAAAACTGTTCAGTTTGTTAGCGCCCGAAAATTGAAATACACCGACTCACACAAAAACTGCACCAGAAATGCTTGTGCATATTTTCTGTGTAAAGGAAAAGATCAAATAAAGTCTGCACTCAAATCTATCCGTATCTTATTGTTCTCAAGTTTAAAGTCTTATTACAGATACAAAATAAAGCAAAAAGCTGACCTTCCTACCCACTACTTAAGTTATTGTTCCAGTAAACAAGGGTATTATTTTATTAGGCCTTACAAATATATGTATTTACATATTTGTGCAAAGATCTATCTATAACTATTTCCTGACTTTAAGATTAAGATCTGATCAAATTTATAGTTAGTTCTGACACTTAAAATAGAGAAAGTGTACATGCTATCAAATTGCTTTTTCCCGTTACATAGGTAGTGCCTATTTCATAGCGAGCACAGCTGGGGAGAAGTGCCGAAGGCACTTCGAGCGCAAGCGAACTTTACGGTAACGGGAGAAAAAAAAAAGAAAAAAAAAAGATAATGCTAATCTATGCATCTCGATTTTGATGGTAAATCGTCGTTGTCAATCTTCAAGCTGTTCTAACGCAGACACCGGTAGTATTTATTCTATCTTTAGTTTAGAAATTTTGATTTATTTTCTTTAAAACAGTTTTCTATGCAACGTTTCCGTTAGAACTGGATAGAATAGAGTTTCAGAAATAATTTGAAAAGCTTTCTGACTCCTTGACAAATTCCTATAGAATATGTGCAGCAGAATATTTAAAGGGTTAAAATGCGAAACTGAGGCTTTCTAGAAAATATGTGGTTTCCGTGGGAAATTTCAAAATGACAACAAATGCAGGAATATGCTGAACATGTCAACAATTTCAGAGCGCAACATGTTAAAACAACACTAGCAGCATATGTGAGTTATTCATTTAGTATGTTTTTTTATTTGTAAACACTCGGTATGAAGGTTAAATTGTCTTGGCCGGAAACTTTCCACATTATGCAAATTAGGGACGCGTGCTAAAATCAGTGACGTAACATTAGTAAATATTGACATTATTTGCAGACGACTAGAGGCCTAGTGACAACTCAGGTAATTTCTGGAAGACTCGGATTGCTTTCACTTTGTACTAACATTTTTGTGAGTTGATGTTGAGCAAGTTTAATTGATTAATTATTTATGGACAAACCACACTCGCCGCGAACGGAAAGCGTTTCTTCAGACTACCCCAGACTATTCTTCCCCAGAACCATAGTACATTGGAATACCCTACCTCAAAGCGTAGTAACCCTGCCCCCAAGTGCATTTGGCCTGGCTGTTAGCCATGTCAATCACATGTCTCCCTAGAAAGCATGCCCTAATAATAATCGGGCCCTATCTTCTTTTAACACTGTATACTATTTCTAATTTTATCCTTAGCTTTATTTCAACTCACGTCTTGTCAGTTGATGCGCATCAAGTCTAGGTCCCCAGCAGGGGTTTGACTTATGCGAAGATAGATAGATAGATACCCCCTAGAAAAATCTACAAAATATCCGCCCCACCCCCCCCCCCCCCCCCCCCCCCCACCCTGAAAAAAAAGAGAAAAGGTTTCCTCAGACAGACCCCCCCTCTCCTGAAAAGTCTAGACTACAAGCCACCCCACCACTCCCCAGCCAGCATGGCCATATCGGATAGATATCGGTAATTGGTCGGAATGTCGGCAGATTGGCCCGATTTCTATCCGTTATCTGTCATAGACATCAGGCCGTTATACAGACTGCCGCTCTGTTACCGATATCAGATTTACCGATATCGGTAACAGTAACAGAGCGGCAAGGCCCGATGTCTATCCGTTATCTGCATACAGGAAACATAATCGGTCCGATATAGGTTTGCTGACTGGGTTTGTGTGTTCTTTTTATGGTTTGCTAAAAAGATATCGGTCAGATGTCGGCTAAATGTTGGATATGCCGACGTCGGGCAGATGTAGAGCCGATTAATTCAATATTTTTCCATTTTTTTAATTTTTTGTTTGCATGCTAAATTGATTGTTCAATGCATTAATCTGAATGAATATAGCACATTTCTTCTAATGTATATAAATTATATCTCGGGCCAACGTCAGGCCGACATAGTTTGTATCAGTTGATACCATATATCGGGACGCTGTCAGTCCGATATAACACGCCATAAATCCATAAAGGGAGGTAATGACATGTCATTTTGAATATCGTATATTTATTGTTAATGTGAACAGATATTCCTAGCAAATGTCAATTTGTTACATTGCAAAATGATGCTACCTACATTCACAAGAGTTTTATTTATTGCTAATGAATATTTTTCCAATCGAGCTAATTCAGATAAGCACCAACAAAAAGATGTATACAAGGTAGTCAGTATTCATTAAATTGATTTGATAAAAAATATCGGACGAAACATATACCGGTACATGTATTTTGGATTGGTAATCGGATGCTCTAGATACATACTGTGCTAGCTGGATGGTGACAATAGAACGAATTTGATGTCTATCTGTCATAATGGGCCCACTTCGGGTTGAAATTATATCGAATACATATTGGATAGATAACTAACCGATATTGTACCTGTGATGGATAGTAAACTAAAACGATGTCTATAACCGGTGATCATATGGATAGTAAACTAAAACGATATCTAACCGATATTGGACCGATGTGTAGCCGACAAGATATCGGTCCGACTTGAAGCCGATGGGCACGCTGATATCGTTTGCGATACTGGTCCGATATAAAAAAAAATATCGGGCCGATGAAGGCTACATATAGGATTGCTGGCTGGGTCCTCACCTCCTACATTTGTTCATTTAAAAATACCTCCCCCCACACACACCGACTGACCCACACAACACACACACACCTGTGTGTACTTTGACGGTGTGGTATTCCAGTGTGGCAGCACCATAGACTGTAGATATCATAGATACATTAACACTAAACACAATCATAAGTCCAGATTATATTGTGCCCATACAGGTGGGTGTCCTATCGTTTAAAATATGGCGGATGGTCTGGTTCTCATTTATTTGACTCAGATAGTGATTTGTACTTCGTATCTGTGGTATGGTAAAAATGACCTCATTAGAGAATTTCAAAACCGGATTTGTTTGTATTTGTTTTATGACATAATTATGGACCAGTGGTACGAATCACCGGAACACAACAGACCAGAACAGAGATGAAACACCAGGATGTACTGGAACTGCTTTTTCAGTGAAAAGCAAAAATGAGATTTACACTACAGAAGGGCTGCATCACACTGAACATCTTCAAGAAAAGAGTCATCTATCCTTTGTTTATATTTAAATGGTTGTCTGTGACTGATAGTTGCATTATTCTGTCAGGCATTTACAACCAGCATTGGATGGTGACACTAGCATCTTTTACGAGTAGCCCATTGGGTCACACACAGATTGGATTTCTTCAAACCCATACACTGAAGTGAATGCAACTTGCCATCTTGTACAGACGGTTCTTATTCAAGGTAAGATCAGGACAGATGGACTGTGGTGTTAGAATTAACACAATTATCCCCATCTCTCATCTTGAATCATATTTAGTGTTATAGGCTAAATACACAGGTCACAGTTTGCATATATTTAGTAATAAATAATATCAACATTTCTGGCAAAATAAAAAAAAATTGAAAAAGCAATTGGAACAATGTATGTATATGTATAAAGTTAACAATCTTTCAGTTTAGTTATATCACGACAATGTATACTTGAAGCAGTGAAGTAAATGCTAAATTTGGCAGTTTAGTTTCTTTCAAGCTAGTCTTAAAACGTTTTAATCTAATTATACTGAGTTGCAAAAGAAAGTGTATACAGCTCAGTTGTGAAACAAAGTGTGCAATGATTTTTTTTTAGAATAAAATGTATAATTTCCAAAATTAATATGCGTCATGTTTGGTACCAAAGTTGTTGTCATTCTATTGCCAATATCATGTTGTCATTTTTTTTCAATAGGTTGAATTGATTGATAAAAAGGATAGGGGTGTAAAGTAAAATTTTCAAAGTGTAAATTTTCTTTTGCCACTGAGTATATATACTTGAATTCATTATTATCATAATCAAAAAACGTTTTGAACATATGTTTTGCCAGTTTTAATCAGTGTCCCCTCAGTAAGAACAATATGATAAATGCAATTTGCCCCTTTCAAATTGTATATTGCATTTAATGATTTATTCATTCTTCTTATTATTATTGAGGCCCACAGGAGGATGGAAGGGGGTACATCTTCCTTTGTTTCCTGAAAATATGAGTCAGTGTTCCCTTGTTCCCAACAACTATTTTGCTTTGTTCCCCAACATTATTGTCCAATGTTCCCCTGTTCTCTAAAAGTATTTTTAATGTTTAAAATATGAGTCAGTGTTCCCTTGTTCCCAACAACTATTTTGCTTTGTTCCCCAACATTATTGTCCAATGTTCCCCTGTTCTCTAAAAGTATTTTTAATATTTAAAAGATTTGCTAATGTTCCCCAAAATTCATTCTGTCCTACAGTAATTATAGCTGCAACACTGTCATCACAAAGATATTGTTTGAAATGTTAACTTTTTGTGATTTTTTTTTTAAATATTAAAACTAAATGTTAGAATTTTATTTCCTGTAAAGTCATGTTCCATTGTTCCCTAAAAATATATGTCAATGTTCTCTTTTTCCCTGAAAATACCAGCCATTGTTCCCTTGTTCACCAAATATAAATGGCCATTTTCCCCAAAACCCCTGAGAGGACCCCATTATTGAGTTGCTTTCAATTTGACATGTTATTTGTATTGTTCTTTCATTGAGTTTTATCTGTTTAAAATTTACTTTCACATTTTCTGTGCTCGCCTCAAGGTTTTACCTTATTTGATAGCGAGCACAGCTAGCGAGAAGTGCCGAAGGCACTTCGAGCGCAAGCGAACTTTACGGTAACGGGAGAAAAAAAAAGAAAAAAAAAAAGAAGAAGATAATTGCTAATCTATGTGTCTCGATTTTGATGATAAATCGTCGTTGTCACGCTTTAAGCATTTCTAACGCAAACACCGGCTCCCACTATAGGAGTTTTAGTTTCGAAATTCTGATTTGTTTACTTTAAAACAGTTTTCTGTGCAACGTTTCAGTTATGACTGATTAGAGTAGAGTTTCAGAAATAATTTGAAAGTCTCTCCGACTCCTTCACAAAGTCCTGTAGAATATGTGCAGCAGAATATTTAAAGGGTTCAAATGCGAAACTAAGGCTTTCTAGAAAATATGTGGTTTCCGTGGGAAATTTCAAAATGACAACAAATGCAGGAATATACTGAACATGTCAACAATTGCAGAGCGCACAATGATTAAACAACACTAGCAGCATATGTGAGTTATTCATTTATTATGTTTTTTATTTGTAAACACTCAGTATGAAGGTTAAATTGTCTTGGCCGGAAACTTTCCACATTATGCAAATTAGCGCGATTTAAAATCAGTGACGTAACAGTAGTAAATATTGACATTATTTGCAGACGACTAGTGACAACTCAGGTAATTTCTGGAAGACTCGGATTGCTTTTACTTTGTACTAACACTTTTGTGAGTTGATGTTGAGCTAGTTTAAATGATTAATTGTGGACAAATCGATTATAATTTCTTTCACTTCGTAAGAACACTTTTGTGGGTTTATGTTGAGCAAGTTTTAACTTCACCTTGAACTTTCCATCACTCATGTAAATATTCACCGTTGTGCGAAGATGTTCCAGAGGAACCCAGCATAGTACTGGAAGAATAAGAAGTTTTAAATGATTAATTATTTATGGACAAACCACCATCCTCGCCGCGAACGGAAAGCGTTTCTTCAGTCTAACCCCTAAAATAATCTACAATATATATCTCCCACCCCCACCCACACACCCACCACCACCCTGAAAAAAAAGAGGAAAAGTTTCCTCAGACAGACATCCCTCTCCTGGAAAGTCTTAAACTACAAGCCACCCCACCACTTCCCAGCCAGCATGGCCATATCGGATAGATTTTTGGTAATTGTTCGGAATGTCTGCAGATCGGCCCGATGTATCTGTTATCTGTCATAGACATCGGGCCGTTATGCAGACTGCCGCTCTGTTACCGATATCAGTAACAGAGCGGCAAGGCCCGATGTCTATCCGTTATCTGTATATAGGAAACATATCGGTCCGATATTGGCTTGCTGACTGGGTTTGTGTGTTTTTTTTATGATTTGCTGAAAAGATATCGGTCAGATGTCGGCTAAATGTTGGATATGCCGACGTCGGGCCGACGTAGAGCCAATTAATTCAATATTTTCCAATTTTTGAATTATTTTTTTTGTTTGTATGTCATACTAAATTGATTGTTCAATGCATTAATCTGAATGAATATAGCACATTTCTTCTAATGTCTATTATTATATCTCAGGCCAACGTCAGGCCGACATAGTTTGCATCAGTTGATACCATATATCGGGCCGTTGTCAGTCCGGTATAACACGCCATAAATCCATAAATGGAGGTAATGACATGTCATTTTGAATATTGTATATGTAATATTTATAGCATTCTTTTTCGAGTATATGAGATTTATACTGCTTCTCGAGGGCCGCAGGCCCGAGAGTGCAGTATAAATCGCATACGAGAAAAGTATGCTATAAATGTTTTGTACCTTAGAAATTGCCGGTAATTGACATTTTGATTGACAGGTTGTGTGTAAACTTACAACTATGCGCGTGTACAATGGAGTAGGCCATGGTATAACTGCCGATTCTATCATTTATAGCACGGCTGAAATATACCGGCATTTATAGCACGGCTTAGGTTCAGATCTTCAGGTTTATGAAAAATATATCATAAGCAAGAACAAAGGAAATCCATTACAGCTATGGTACAATTATTGTTAATGTGAACAGATATTACTCGCAAATGTCATTTTTTACATTGCAAAATGATGCTACCTATATGCCTACATTCACAAGAGTTTTATTTATTGCTAATGAATATTTTTCCAGTCGAGCTAATTGAGATAAGCACCTAAAAAAAGATATATATAAGGTAGTGAGTATTCATTAAATTGATTTGATAAAAAAAATCGGACGGAGTTAAACGCCCGATAACCTTGTATGTTGCGAAACATATACATGTATTTTGGATTGGTAATCCGATGCTCTAGCTACATACTGTGCTAGCTGGATGGTGACAATAGAACGAATTTGATGTTTATCTGTCATAATGGGCCCACTTCGGGTCGAAACTATATCGGATACATATTGGATAGATAACTAACCGATATTGGACCGATGATGGATAGTAAACTAAAAGGATGTCTAACCGATGATGGATTGTAAACTAAAACGATATCTAACCGATATTGGACCGATGTGTAGCCGACAAAATATCGGTCCGACTTGAAGCCGATGGGCACGCCGATCTCAGGCCGATATCGTTTGCGATACTGGTCCTATATAAAAAAAAATATGGGGCCGATGAAGGCTAGATATAAGATTGCTGGCTGAGTCCTCACCCCCTAGATTTGTTCATTTCAAAATACCCCCCACACACACACCGAACGACCCACAAAACACACACACACCTGTGTGTACTAGGGTGTGGTATTCCAGTGTGGCAGCACTATAGACTGTAGATAGATACATTACACTAAACACAATCATAAGTCCAGTTTCTATTGTGCCCATACAGGTGGGTGTCCTATCCTTTAAAATATGGCGGATGGTCTGGTTCTCAGATAGTGATTTTTAAGTCATATCTGTGGTATGATAAAAATGACCTCATTATAGAATTTAAAAACCGGAATTGTTTGTATTTGTTTTATGGCATAATTATAGACCAGTGGTACGATTCACCGGAACACAACAGACCAGAACATAGATGAAATACCAGGATGTACTGGAACTGCTTTTTCAGTGAAAAGCAAAAATGAGATTTACACTACAGAAGGGCTGCACACTGAACATCTTCAAGAAAAGAGTCATCTATCCTTTGTTTATATTTAAATGGTTGTCTGTGACTGATAGTTGCATTATTCTGTCAGGCATTTACAACCAGCATTGGATGGTGACACTAGCATCTTTTAGGAGTGGCCCATTGGGTCAGTCACACACAGATTGGATTTTTTCAAACCCATACACTGAAGTGAATGCAACTTGCCATCTTGTACAGACGGTTCTTATTCAAGGTAAGATCAGGACAGATGGACTGTGGTGTTAAAATTAAAACAATTATCCCTATCTCTCATCTATTTGTGAATCATATTTAGTGTTATCGACTAAATACACAGGTCATAGTTTGCATATATTTAGTAATAAATAAAATAACATAGAAAATATCAACATTTCTGGCAAAAAGAAAAAAAATGTAAAAACGCAATTGGAACAATGTATGTATATGTATAAAGTTAACAATATTTCAATTTAGTTATATCACGACAGTGTATACTTGAAGCAGTGAGGTAAATGCTGAATTTGGCTGTTTACTTTTTTTCAAGCTAGTCTAAAACTTTTTTATCTAAAATTATACTGAGTTGCAAAAGAACGTGTATACAGCTCATTTGTGAAAGAAAGTGTGCAATGAGTTTTTTTTTAATGATTTATTCATTCTTCTTATTATTATTGAGGCCCCCAGGAGGATGGAAGGGGTACATCTTCCTTTGTTCCCTGAAAATATGAGTCAGTGTTCCCTTGTTCCCCACAACTATTTTGCTTTGTTCCCCAAAATTATTTGTCCAATGTTCCCCTGTTCTCTAAAAGTATTTTTAATGTTTAAAAGATTTGCTAATGTTCCCCAAAATTCATTCTGGCCTACAGTACACTGTCATCACAAAAATATTGTTTGAAATGTTAACTTTTTGGGATTTTTTTTTTAATATTAAAACTAGATGTTAGAATTTTATTTCCTGTAAAGTCATGTTCCATTGTTCCCTAACCTAAACATATGTGTCAATGTTCTCTTTTCCCCTGAAAATAACAGCCATTATTAACAGCCATTGTTCCCTTGTTCACCAAATATAAATGGCCATTTCCCCCAAAACCCCTGAGAGGACCTCATTATTGTGTTGCTTTCAACTGTATTGTTCTTTCATTGAGTTTTATCTGTTTAAAATTTACTTTCACATTTTCTGTGCTCGCCTCAAGGTTTTACCTTAGTTCATATTATTATTATATGTCATTCAAACAGGGCAATCGCGGGCGTAAGCTCGCCTTACCGTTAACGCGTTGTTGATTTTCTGAAATTGCCATACTAAGGCAATAAAAATCTTCGTCAAACCGCTATAGTTACCTGCCCATAAAGTTGCATCGTGCAAGTAAAACGGTGCACCGTGCAGGTGAATCGTATTTCTAGCACGTCGTTATAACCTCATATGAACGCCGAGCGTAGCAAGCGTAGCAAGCGTAGCGAGGTGTTACTCGAAGGAAAATAAAGCTAATTACACCGAGATTGCATCGAGCGAAGCGACGTTACAGCTAATTTCACCGAGCGAAGCGAGGTCTAGTGCATTGAATATAACATACATGTAAATTAAGATTTGTTTTCGATTCTCTTCTATTCTATTCAGTGTTTTGGCTGGATCAGTCCATTCAATTCAACATATTTATTTTATTTATTTTTTACAATCTAATTTGTCCAAAAACAACAAAATCCAGGATTTAATGCTTGATTGCGTTTAAATATAAGTGAATGCGTCAATATTCATTATTCAAAAAAATAAAGATAGACTATAATAGCCTGGTTATCTGGCTTAAAATATAATAGAATAGAATAACTTTTACTTTCCAATCAAGGATCATCACTGGCATTACACTCACAGTACTAGGTACTACCTTTGTGAAGGGCAAAACTATAACCAGTCTTTGATTGCAGTAAAAGTATAAGTTAAAATGATTGATTTAGAAACACCAACAAATGTAAAAACAATCCAAAATATGAATCAAATTTGATGTAGAAGCACTCGAGCAGATGTTTTGATTTTGCATTGAGTTTAGAAAACTCAACTGATGTAAACTGTAAGGCATAACAGTATGAGTATTGCACACATTATTTAATAGCTCTAATCTATTAACTTAAAACGACGCTTGCCACTGTTCAGCAACTACAAAATCAACGATTTAATGCTTGATTATGTTTAAATAAAAGTGACTGCGTCAACATGCAAGTTAGTTTTACTAGATCTATTTTTTTTTATATTAGATCTACATGCGGTGATTTTCACTTGAAAGCAGTCCAATTTCATTGAAAATACAATATGATAAAAGGACTATGAAAGCTGGCTAAGAGCTGACTATCCTACCTAATAGTAATAAATGTCTGAGATTGTGTGAACTGTGTCATTGCTTTTTGTTCAAATTGTATTTAACAACCCACTGCGCCATTTAAGTCTCAATTACACTTATTAATAATAAAATTCACCTGAAACAATAGTTATATGAAATAATAATTATTCGCCTACCTTTATATCCTTAAATTGTTTTTGCGAAACCAAAGGCAATAAGTGAAATATCCTTTCTTTTACTTAAAAGCACAAACGTAAACCTTTTTTGTTCTTTGTAGACAAAGTGAAGGACCTACTTTACCGTATACGTAATAGTACGTATCCATTATGACAATGTTCAATGCTGATTACGTCAGTTAGTGACGTTCGACGCAATTTTAAATTTCAAGAGGGGATATTGAGCGTGGTGACTTGGGAACAAGGTATTAAACGAACTGATTATTTCAAATGACACATCAGCAATGATTTGTTTGTTTGTTTGTTTGTTTGTTTGGTGTTTTACGTCATTTTCAACACATGTAAGGTTATATATGACGGTGGATTTTTGGGTGGTGGAGGCAGACCACCCACTTTTCCTGGCTAGAACCAGTACTATACACCTCCCATCATCCGTAAGGATCGAGACATCCTCACAAGTCGAGCTCCCAGTGGGATTCGAACCTGCAGCGGTGAGAGGCGAGAAGATTTACAACGCAACATTCAGTATCACATGAAACAATTCATTCCTTCCCACCTGAGCATTGCTGCTAAGTGAAGGAATTTACATTTAGCAAATAGGAATAGATTGGATCATCCTGAGAAGTCTCATAAAAAAAAAAGTATGCATACATAATTATACTGATCATGCTTATTCAAGTTCACCTGACACTTACTCACAATTCAAGTCATTTTTTTTCACAACTGTGGCCGATTTGCTTCACAATTATTATTATTAATTTATTTCTTTTATTTATTATTATTATTTTATTTACTTTGGAAAACAATTCCACCACTTAACTTGTTCAATATTGTTTTGTTCTGGATATGTTCATAGAAGAAAGTTTATCTAAAATGTTTCATATTATCCTGCTCCAACAAAAACAATACATGTATTCAACATTTTTTTTCAAAAATTAGGCAGTTTTCGCGCTTTTTTTTCTCCGACAAAATGACCAGGCTAGGGTCGGGAGTCTTCACAAATTTTAGGGGGTAAAAGCCCTGCCAACATTACAATGGAAATGACACTGCAGTGCTTGGTTTGATTTAGTTTAAACTTATTTATTTTACATCGATTGTAACGAAAGCTCTATGAACTTATTTGAATCACTCTCGATGTCTTCCTGGGTAGAACCAGTACTAAGCAATGCAGATAAAGTGTCTTGCTCAGGGACACAACGCAATGGCGGGAATCGAACTCACGAATTTTGGATCATGGGTCTTCTTCTTCCAGGTAAAGTGCTGGGATCTTCATAGATCGTAATTAGCTCTGCGTGACTAGGCATGCTGATGGCGCACAGCTAGTCGAAAAACTATGTCTAGTTAAAATTGGTAAAATTATTTACACTGCTGTCTTTGTCGTAACGAAGGAGCAGATCATACCAAGAGGAGTGATCTGAATTCTTCCAGTGAGGGCGAGGAGACCACTGTAGACGGGAGTGTGTTCCAATCTCTCACCGTTCTTGGGAAGAATGAATTTTAGTAGGCCTTGTCTGTTATTCTCTCCTGGAAGAATCGGTGCTGCCCTCTTGTACGGGTGTCACTGGCGTGCAAGTACTTCTCCAAGGGGATATCAACTGTACCGTGCTGTATTCTGTATAGCATGGACAGTCGGTTATGTCTTCGTCTGGTCTCGAGCAATTCCCAGTTGAGGTCTTGCAGCATCTTAGTGACACATCCTGGGGATTTGCTGGAGTAGTCATTGAAGACATAGCGGGCGGCACGGCGTTGGACCTGCTCTAGCGCTTTGACAGTGGTCTGGTGGTATGGGTCCCAGACAGTGGAGGCGTATTCCAGTGTTGGTCTTACCATAGCGGTATACGAGGCTGCTTTGACCGGAGGCGTGCATTCCTTTAAGTTCCTTCTCAGGAAGCCAATAGTTCGGTTGCCTTTACAATGGTGTTCTGTATATGCCGATCCCATGAGAGGTTGTTGCTGATGGTGACTCCCAAGTATTTGCTGACCTCCTCTACGTCCAGTGTGTGGCCGTGGAGTTGGTAATTGGACTGTATGGCCTTCTTTTTGTTGTTGGGCATGATCCTCAGTACTGTGCATTTACTGGGGTTAAAACTCATCTGCCAAGTTTCTTCCAAGGTGTCTAAGGTTTCTAAGGCGGTGAGGTCCCTTTGGAGTAGCTGGCTGTCGGTGGAGTTCTCAATGACTTTGTAAGAAGGCTGTCGTCTGCAAATAATTTAGTTTGGGAGCATCTGATAGACTCTGGTAGGTCATTGATGAAGGCAAGAAACAACAGGGGTCCGAGCACTGTTCCCTGAGGGACTCCCGACATTACATCTGCTGTCTCCGACCTCGTACCATCTAAGAGTCCAACGCTCTACCACTAGACCACAGCACTCCATGGTTTGATTTGGAAGTAATAGAGTATAATGTGTAGATCCCCATTTCGATTTCGAATAGTTATACTTAAATAATTTGTTAAATTAGTTTTTTTATGTGATGATTGCAAAGTTTGTATGTGAATAGTAGTGGGTTGCGTTTTTTGTGTGTCCCATAGAACGGAGCAACTGAGTTGGGTTTAGAAAATCCCTATGTTATAAGGTATTACAGTATGAGTAATATTACACAATGTAACCATTTTATTTACTTAAACCAGGGACTCATATACATATGTAATATAGACGGGTCCTGCTTAAACCGACGCTCGCCATGAGGCAGTGCCTTATTCATATTACAGTAATACAGTTACATTCCATTTTCTTTTTATAATCAATCAACACTTCACAATAAATCAAACTTAGTTTTTGATATGTCAGCTTCAACAGATTCAATCTCAAATAAATTACGCATACACACAATACACAATCTATTAATAGACGAACACAAATTGGATGACGGGTCTCGTCCGATCAAGTTTCACCAATGAATCTTGGACCGAAATTGTTCGAATGCCTTCCAGTTTGGTCACGTATAGTGGCTACTGACAGTCGTCTATTTTAACATAGGAATCGGACGTATTGTAAACATAGTACAGTATGTAGGTCCCAGCATGTATATAATTTTATATAAAAATATATTTTAATATACTAGTAGTGGATAGTCAATCTGGTTTATTACATGCAAATACAATATGTCCGATTCCTATGATTTTAATGACGGCTGTGGAGGTTTACCACCACCAATTACATGTAAACCTCCGAGGTGTAGTCGAATGTAGTTCCTATAATAAAAAGTAATCCCTCCTTTTTCGATGGAAATGGGCATTATAAGTAGGGGAAAACTGCCCATTTCTATTCGATTTTGTGGTTATATGTATAAGAAGCGTATTAATAGGTTTTACTGGATCACTGATGAACATTTTCGAAATTTCGACTCTATGCTTACACTTAGTGAGCAATGAAAACAGTCGATCAATAAAAACAGCTGTACCCTTGACCTGTTTAGTAATCAAACAAGAACTTTCTTACATGTCTTGTGACCCCACGTTTTCTGGTGATTTTTCAAGTGGAAAA
Organism: Cyrtodaria siliqua; assembly: GCA_037043455.1. Taxonomy (NCBI): domain Eukaryota; kingdom Metazoa; phylum Mollusca; class Bivalvia; order Adapedonta; family Hiatellidae; genus Cyrtodaria; species Cyrtodaria siliqua. Next base: position 11,590 of record JAWPHD010017611.1, on the reverse strand, counting down.
ATAGTTTTCTATATGAACATTACACTGCTGCATTATCCATACTTGAGTTGAATTTGCAGCAAATCATTAATATGTGACACTTTAACATTGGTGTCTATGGGGAAAATAATTGGTGCTTTCATACCTGGAGCAGTCAAAATTTCGCGCAACGCGTTTGTGGATGTTGTAAAAAGTTGGAAGATGTTCCAAAATCACTTTCCAAATAATAATAAACAATTAAATGTTATTAAACAACAGCCTGTAACATGTCGCTTTCTTTTTATAAGTTCTGCATTCTATTCCACTGCCATCTTACTTTTACGACATCGGAATTTACCTCTCTTCGACACAGACTGCTTTTCGCGTTATTGACCTCGAATACAAAAATATGTAAAACAAAACATGGTTTCTTAAGCGTAAAACAATTAAACAAACGTAAACAGATCTTAGAAGCACAGAAGAGAAGATGGCAGAACACAGGGAACACTGTAACCGTAGATTCCACCGGCGATCATGGTTATTGTACGTATAAATGTTCTCTGAAATTTTATATTTTCTCTGACGTCAGTAGTGCATATTTTTGGCAAAGGTTTTTACGAAAGTAAAATTATGTTACTTGCTCAGGTTGGTAATTGGAGCATTTTACATTTAGCAACATTTTTTACTAATATTGGTTTTATTAAAAACTGCCCTTCCGCACCGTTAATTACGCTTATGGGGTCTTTGTCTGCAGGAATGTATCCCCACAGGAATGTACCCCAGATACATTCCTGCCACAGGAATGTACCCCAGATACATTCCTGTATACAGGATTGTACCCAAGGTCATTTCTGTATACAGGAATGTACCCCACTATTGCAGATCTCGTGTTAAGGTCGCGTGTCTATTGCTAAAGTAAATAACAATAAAACCATTTTCAAGCAGCTTGAAAATGGTTTTATTGTTATTTACTTTAAAATATAATAAAGCTTTTCAATATGTTTATACTATGTTTAGGCCAAAAATAAAATTATGTTTGTTTCCCCTTCCCGACCGACCCACCGAAATTGCCGCGACCCGAATTTTTTTTTCGACACTGGCGAATTTTTTTTATTTTTTTTTTATATTTTTTTTTGTATAGGGTGGGTACGAGTGTCTGACCAAAGAATGTATTCCAGTTTTGATCTCAAATAAAAGAAATGAAATAAAAAAAATATTTTACCTACCTACCTACCCAACCCTTTTTTGCATGGGTCGGGAAGGGGAAACAAACATAATTTTATTTTTGGCCTTAACAGATACACTTGTTTTCATTATAGTTTTGATTGTTTTTAAAGAAAATACACACAAAACATCACTGTTAGAATTTTCAAAATACGATAAGATCTCGCAAGATTTAAAGTCTGGTACATTATTGTATACAGGATTGTACCCGGAGTGTATTCAGGATTGTTCCAGGGGTCAAGTATGACATGTCACCTCAGACTTTACCATTGATTCAAACAGGAGAAGTATTTGCAGGTTAGAAGCCTAAGAAGATCTTTTTCCCCAGTCAGGTGTTATTGGTCAGTTGTCATAGTAGTAACATGATGAAATCATGAAAATATCTTCTACAATATTATTTCTTCCTCTTTTTAAAGGCCTTTCGTCACAGAATGACATACCTGACTGTCAGATATTGCGGATGACAGTTTGGTTGACGAGGTAGCTGGAGACCGGCGGCCAGGTAGAAGGGTTGTTGAGATAGGTGTTCTGGCTGTTGCCCTATCTTCTTGCAAAAAGTGCCACTTCAGCTGTCACATGCCATGGGGATACTCACATATGGATTGTCCGCAATTATAAAAAGGTTATTTTTTTCAGTGCTTGTTTTGCAATTTCAATTTGTGCTTTGTGCACTATTCAGTCAAGGGTCTTCACTTTAAAGTATAAACTTCATTTATTTTACAACGATCACGAAACAAGTTTTTACAACATATGTCAATTACTCTCATTGCACGAATGTAAGCGTAACTGTGGTCTTTCATGTGGGAGGAAACCGTAGTAACCGGAGAAATAATCAGAGAAAACCCACCTGTCTGATTTGGTGACCACCGTGTCACCTCACATGTCCCGGCCGAGAACTTAACCCTAGTCCCATTGGTGAGAAGCAAGTGACATTTCAGATGCACTAATCGGACAGTCAACTTTTTAGACACAGAACATTCTAAACCTTTCATTCTTCACACAAGGTTTAATTACACATTTCATCTCTGAATTTTTATCGTGTATTAAAGCTATACATCTCTGAAATTGTACGCAAACAAATTTACTTGTAAACTGTTGACAATTTAACCCGCAAGCCGATAGCTCGGGGCTAGTACCACTGTCATTCAGGGTAGTGAACATTTTGAAATTTACATAGGCTAGTGGAATTTTGGGCTGACAAGTTATTGACTCTTAAATTTCAATAGCTATGACCACTGTGATGTATGTTTTATTAATGTTTATAAATGAAAATCCCTGATCATAAAAATATTGTTTTATATAAGCATACTGTCCCCAACCTCTTAATATTTGAAAATAATACATCCTTACCAGGGAAGTTAGTAATCAGTTTTGAAAATTCTTCTTTTTATCAGTTCCATGCAGTAATACACAGTGCGGCTACACTAAAAATGTACCAACTGGGAAGAGGCACAATATAATTTGGGATGCCAACACAAAGTTAGCAACAGGCATAATGTAAGTGCTGATTTCACCTGTCAGTTAGTCAGTCCACCACCGTGGGGGGACTATAGGTTTGCACCCTGTCCGTCCGTCTTTCCGAAATGCTTGTCCGGTCCATATTTGTAATACTATAAGACTGAGATACCAAACTTGGTATGTGGATAAACTTGGGATAGCGGTGTGTCGCGTACCAAAAACAGGTCACTGTGACCTTGACCTTTGACCTCTGTCATAGAAAATGCTTGTCCGGACCGTATTTTCAATACTATAACACTTAGAGATACCAAACTTGGTATGTGAATACATCTTGGGATAGCGGTGTGTCGCGTACCAAAATAAGGTCATTGTGACCTTGACCTTGATTTTTGACCTCCATCATAGAAAATGTCTGGAAAATGTTTGTCTGGGCCGGTGGGGGTTTATGGATTGCCCTACAATTCTTGATGCTTGTTATAATTTATTCTAATTCAATCGCATTATATAGCCTAGTTTAAAATATCTCGTTATATTCAACGATATATCACTGTAACGTTTGCAACGTTAGGAGAATAAGCAAGGCAATGCGAAAGATATCACTGTAACGTTTGGAACGTTAGGAGAGTCAGCAAAGCAATGCGAAAGATATCAGATGTGTGCGTTATTTTCACATTTTAGGGGTATTAGAACAGAAATAGAACATCGTTTACGGTGAATGATCTTGTTATATATCACGGTTGGACTATATGCTACCCTGAAATGTTTCAGTACCGACATCTTTCGGGGAGCATGAAGTTCTTATGTTCTTATGGTATACAAAAAATAAAATGCCAATTAATTATACGATTTATTAAAAAAGCTTCACATTTTAATGAGTAACAAAAGTTTACCTGAACATGTTAAAACTTTCATTTATAAAATAAGTCAGAACAGTGGTTCTACACCCATATCCACGTCATATCTTGTCAGGAGGGAAAATCTGGTTTTAAATATAGAAATAACAACAAACAGAGTGGAAACTTCCTATCTAAACCAATGAAGTAGCCAAAATATCATGTGGTACCTTAACTATTCCTTCTAACGGGTGTCACGAAACGCCCAAATCTACCCATTTCCCCCAAGTCAATAAATAAAAATATTATCTGTTGTCACAAACACACATTGAATATGAAAGACGTGTAATAATTAAATAATCAAGATTTCATTTTTGTTATGTCCGTACAACCATATTTGTAATGCCCAAAAGTTCAACGTAACTAACTCTGCAATGCTAGGTAATAGTTAATACTGGTAAAAAATGTTTTGTTAATTCAAGTTTAGTGGTAATGGGAGAAGGATGATTAAATATTAATTTCCTGGCAGATATAATAGCTGATCTTACATGATCGAGTGCTGATTTATTATAGAATTTATTAAACAAATTTGCAAAAAGATACAATGCGACAGTTTGTCGAGCACCAAATAATGTTTGCTAAAGAGTTTAATAAATAATAGATGATTTTCTGAGGTTCTATTTATCACACAAAACCCATACAAGTTGATGGTAAAACGTTCACGTTTCTCTGTGATGTAAATTTACCTATATATTAATAATACCTTATTTCCTCTATTAGAAGCGTCTTCCCTATTAGAAGCACCCCCACCTCTTTTAAGAAACTTTACCTTCTTCAAAAATCTAAAAGTTCCTGAAAAACACACACTGTTTTCGTCTTTACCGCTAATGGATTTGATTACGGGAGTTTTTTACCTTCGACACCAGTATGGTCTATGACATAAACCTTAAAGCGCTATCATCATCAATACAAATTACCACTTTTATTTATCTTGTTTCTTTCATTTTACTATTTAGTTTCTTTTATTATTATTTAATTTATACGCAACCAACCCGTGTTGTAATCGTCAAGTTTGACGGAAATGTGTATCATACAGATACAGAGTGGTGACAATACCGGTAATATACTCAGTACATTGTCGGATTTAGGTTTAGTCAATACCAGTGTAACAGTAAAAGATCGCCGTACAGTAATTCTATATGGAAACAGTCGGGGAAAGGAGGTGAAATATATTGAAAATTTGTATCATAATAGTAGCGCCCGGGAGCTACTATTTGAGGAAATACGGTATATAAATTCGCTTTAAAAATAACAGGACACTCTGTCGATTCATGTGTAATTCCATGCATATATCATATGGCTTATATATTTTTCCTCACCATTCTTTTTAACAACTTTTTTGTTCATTTCAGAGACACATCATCTGGTTTAGAGATACCCTTCGTTCTTCAAATACCAATGCAACCCTGAAAGACATGGATTTAACCAAAATAGTTGACTATACTGTGATCGCAAGATTCTAAACTCCAGGAAATATATTAATTTAATTAGGCCAAATCAGAAACGCGGTTAATTTTTCTTCGACCTGATGTGTTACAGTGTATACTTGTTACTGCGTATCTCGCTTGAGATGTATTCGTCTGATCATGATGGTGACTTCTATTTGGCAATCCCGAGGACTGAGCATACGTTATTTTTTTAAAGAACCAAAATGAACATAATTATACCTCACAGAGATTTATATAATGTGTAAAGCTGTTAAAAAAACACCAAATGTATACAATGTCATACTGCTCACATTCAAAAAAACTTTTGGTGTTTTACATCATTTTAACACATTTTAGGCTATATATGACGGTTGATTTTTTTGTTGTAAGTATGATTGTAGTATTTAATAGATGTTTAGTTAATAAATATAATATAAATAAAATAATATAATATAAATAAAATATTGTATTATTTATTTTTTAGTTCAGTTGGATCTTTGTAAAAAAAAAAGTTTCCATTTGCGTACATGTATCTGAAACTGAAAAACTGTTTTTTAGGAACACAAGGTCATTTTAATCTATTTATTGTTTATTTGAGCTTTTGGAATAGATCTTTTGTAATTAAAGTGACAGGAAATCTTGAAGTGAACATCAAGCACTGAAATTAGCATCTCGAAACATGTTTTGCTGTACTTAGCGGAACTCCTCTGATAAAGCAAATGTCACTGGTCTAGCATGGTCAAGTAAAATTCATTGGGTTGAAGAGTGCATAAAAAATATATGAGAACTGAACACTTATTTTTGTGTTACCTGCCTCGGATGGCAGACACTTATCGATCACTTTGTCCGTCGTCGTCCGTCCGTCATGCTTTAAACCTGCAAACTAACCTTGGCCATCAATTGAAAAGTATTTTAATTATGTTCATGAAACTTCACACACATCTACATCTCAAGGAATGTTGTTACACATGTGCACCTCTGACTTTCATTTTGGCATGGTTATGCCCTTTCTATCAGCCTAACCTGCAACCTAACCTTGGAAATAAGCACACAGCACTGTCAGCAGGCGAAGCAAGTGTTCCATGGATGATGGAACACACTTCTAATTCAAGGTCGACTTAGTGACAGCTTCCCACTAATTACAGTCTGGAAACTGATATTTCCATGTCTATACTAGTTTGACATATTAAGCCGTTTTATTTGTTTTGTCAAGTTTCTGTATAGTGGATAGTGCAGTGCACTTAAAAGCACAGGATTCGGGTTCAAGCCTCAACGGCGCCACTGAGTTTCTTCAGTGTGTTCGTCATTTCCAATTAGCCTCGTCCATCGTAAGGGGACATAAATCCTCCTTTTTATTTGTTTTATGGGTAGGGCTCTAAATAACCTATACTGCGTTGATGAGCCGTTAAACAACATTCAAATCTGGCAAGCTCATATACCAGCAGTGTATTAGCCAGCTAATCGTGCAGCCGTCTTTTGCACGGCCGTTTTTGAAAAATCGCGGCCAATATTTGAGGGAGTGGGTGGGGTAAAAAAAGAAAAGAAAAAAAAAGATTTTTTTTTTTTTTTTGCTCAACAACACTTTCAAACTCTTACTTTCTCAATATTGTTATGTTTTGTATACATTTATAGAAGAAATATGACCTAAAATGTACTTGTTTCATCTTTATCTGTAAAAATAAATTACCCCAGAGACACCCACTTGTCGCGAATTGGCGCATAACGCGTGTTAGCAACTTATTTTGCACACCCTGTTTGCATATTTGCACACCCAGTTCTTGAATTTCTGCCTAATACACTGTATACCAGTAACCATTAGTCATACATCATTGATACTTAGTATACATGTTCTAAATCATGAACCCTCACTTTGATGTATGTTCGATAATTATAGATTATTATATGTCAGTTTTCATTTCAACCACTGTATCATCCCAGAGATCCTGTATGTGCCCTAGGGCTTTAGCCTCGAGATATAATTCCTACACATCTGATCTCTAAACTTTGGTATATTGTGCGACATACCAGGGTTAGGGTTTGATTCATTCATAATAATGGTATATCGCACACTTTGCCACAGTTGTGAGATCATATGTGCAGGTATTATATCATGAGGGCTGAAAACACGAGTGATTTAATAACGTGCTTCTGATTGACAAACTGTTGTATATTGTGTAATATATCACACTTAGAGATAGATTATTTGGATTTGATATAACATTGTGTTAATATTAATTTTAATTCTAACATGGCAGATGCTATTTCAGTATACACAAGCAAATACAACAGTCGGGTAAAATATACCATACAAAATGAAGTGGGTGGGGTAAATTAACATCTCTTTTAACGTATTTTGGTCATATTGTGTATATTATATACTGATACACTGTATGTAATTCAATTAGATGTGATGTTTGTATATCAGGTGTATGTATGCCAGTCATTTAAATTACTTTGATATAATAAATAAAACCAAAGCACATATCTATCTTATTCTGTAATAAAATGATGGGTCTTTAACATGTTTAATTGTTAAAGAGGCACTACCTATATCTACGCGATTTTTAATGTAAAATATTAAATACTCAATATTACTGCATTTATATGTATACAAAGCTATTTTATGAGTATTCTAAGAAGAAACATGGTTCGTATTCCAGTTCTGTAAATTATTAATTATGATCAAAACAATATCTTGAATAAAATGCTGCCCAGCCGTTTATTCCTGCCGGAGAACTACGAGCTTTTACGATTTTCTCGGACATGCGCAATGCGATTACAAACTATTCGGCGCAGTTCCGATAACAAACGAATCGATCGGAACTCTTCGCTAATCAGACGAGGTAGCAGTCGGAACTCTTCGCCAATTTCCGTACTCGGGAATAGTACGAGGCAGTTCCGATTGACGAGGTAGTTCCGATTGTAAACGAATAAGATCGGAAAATCTCCAAAATCGGCTTGTCTAAAACAATTACGAATACAATTTCAAAAATCCGATCTTTTCAACCCTGTTTTTCCCCAGCAAAAATTATATTACATTGGGTGAAATTATTGCCATTTACCTTTTTCATAGTCCTCTTTATAATTAAGTAAAATTTATATCAATTGGTGGACAAAAAGATATAGGTAGAGCCTCTTTAATCTTTAAGATGAACACCGACATATACTTTTTATCACATTTATTTGATAAACTTAAAATTCTCTATTATATATACCAGTTTATTACAAATTTCATCTGATTTTTTTTTAGTTTTTCTTGCCCAAAATTTGCCGAAAAATGCAATTTTCTGTGATTTTTTTTGTTTCATTAGAAGGTGTGCTGAAATTGAAAACTTTAATGATTTCTGCTATTTTTATTGATACCTGTTTAGTTTCTCATAAGTTTTTTTTTTCATTTGCTTCTTTTTTTTTACCTAAAATATTAGGTGATTTCTAAAGCCATACCCAATTTTCAGCTGATTCGGAATTTAAAACCCCACTTTGTGGGGTGTATACCTAAAATAATATTGCTAAAAAGTTAAATCACCAACACATCATTATTTTTCCAGAAACTAACTAGTAATATGTTAGTCTTCATAAAAAACAGGGAAATTAAAAATTCTTACTGTTCCGATATTCACCAGAGGGCACCCTTAAATGTATTCAAGCTCAATAAATATGATCCTATTCTATGTATATATTCAGAAAAATGCATTACATATGCGGAAATAAAGGGGAATATTACCTTTATTGCCTTTCAGATCATCGGAAAACAAGAGCTGTCTGAGGACAGCGCAGCACGACTATTCGAATTTTCAGAGAACAAGAAATGATACACCCGGCATACCATCAACAAAAAAAAGTGAAAACAAATGGAAGAGCTGGAATTTTCATTAAATCAAGGGCCACAATTTTTCTGTGATGACACGGAGGTAATTTCATAATAACCCTTTCAAAGGATACATAATGCAAATTTTATAAGTTGAAAATTTGAAGAAAGTATGCTAAAGTATATGTAAATGCATTTGACATTTGACCCTTTGTGACCTTGACCATGGTTGGATGGTTGTATCCGTCTGTTAATGCCCATGCAGTAATGTATATATGGTTATAGGGTAGGGATCTCAACGGTTTACAAGTTATGACCCAGGGGTTATGTCATCCAATGATCTTGAACTCAATAGATACATCGGCCCATTTATAATAAAGTATGTAAGTTTGATGATGATTGGATAAAAAATGTTGAAGTTATTTACATGTAAAAAATGCGGACGTAAACATTAACCTTATGCTACGAGCCTATCAACCCATAAATGGAAGAAAAGAGACATTTCGAGGGAAAAAGTATTTCTCATGAATAACTTTTAAACTTTTATATTGTTAGCAAATATTGCCTTCTTCAAGATAATGAATTAAAACCCATTGGTCACTATAGCTGTTTTGATATAGCGTCTCCGTGGCCGAATGGTTAACAACGTTGCGTTGTAAACCTTCGCCTCTCACCCCTGCGGGTTCGAATCACAGTGGGACTTGTAAGTGAGGAAGTTTCGAAACTTGTAAGTGAGGAAGTTTCGATTCTTACGGATGGCGGGAGGTATACAGTACTGGTTCTACCCAGGAAAAGTGGGTGGTCTGCCTCCACCACAACAAATCGACCTCCATATTTAACTTACATGTGTTGAAAATGACATAAAACACATTACAAACAAAACTTATTTGAGAAAAAGGCAGTTAATCCTGTAAAGTTTCATTGAAATTCATCAAATCGTTTCAGAGTAGTTGTCGCAACAATTTTTTCCTATATAACTCTATGTAAACAAAGATGGCCGCTGGTGGCCATATTTGGGTTCGAATCCCAGTGGGAGCTCGACTTGTAAGTGAGGAAGTGTCAATTCTTACGGATGGCGGGAGGTATACAGTACTGGTTCTACCCAGAAAAAGTGGGTGGTCTGCCTCCACCACAAAAAATCGACCTCCATATAAAACTGACATGTGTTGAAAATGACGTAAAACACATTACAAACAAAACTTTTTTGAGAAAAAGGCAGTTATAACCTAACATTTCTAACAAGAGTTGTCGGAGAACAGCGCAGCTCAACTATTCGATTTTTCAGAGAATAATAAATTTATAGCTAGTATATACCATAAAAAAACAAGGCTACAACAATGTGGGGTGGGGTTGGGGCACAACATAACTATGTGTAAGAATTGACCAAAACTACACAGAAATAGGTAAAAAAAAAACTGTGGGGTTCGGGGTGGGTGTGGGTGGATGGTGGGGGGGGAGTGGGGTGCTGAGGGCAACATATATGTGTAAGAAGCTATGTAAGAATTCACCAAAACAACACCAAAACAACACAAAAGTATGGTAAAACAAAATAACAAATAAAAAATATTTCGATTGGGAGTGGTGGGGTAGGGGTGGGGGGGGGGGTGGGGAGTGGGGAAGATAGCTATGTGTAAGAATTGACGAAAACAACACAGAAATATGTAAAAGAAAAATCAAAAAAATACTTTCGAGTGTGGGGGGTGGGAGGGGAGCGAGGAGAGAAGCAGGGGGTTGGGATGTAGGGAGCAATATATGTGTAAGAATTGACCAAAAAACACAGAAATATGTAAAAAAATAAAAATAAAAATAATAATTCTAGTTTCGAGTGTGTGGTGGGGGCAGGGGGGATTGGGAGTGGCGGGGGAGGGGTGAGGGGCAACATGTTTATGAATTGACAAAAGCAACACAGAAATTTGTAAAAAAAAAGTAATAAGTTTCAAGAGGGGGTGTGGGAGTGCGGTGGTGAGAGGCGGGAGTAGGTTGGGGGCAGATGGCAACATATATGTGTTAGAATTGACTAAAACAACACAGAAATATGTAAAAAATAGAAAAGTAAAAAAAAAAAGAGGGGGGTGGGCGTGAGGGCGGGGGGAGGCGGGAGCCCATGCCCAAATATGGGTGAAGTATGAATAAGATGCATAATGCTATAAGAAATCCCAAACCAAAATTATAGATATATACATGCTTACATGCAAACCTAGATCTGCCTTTATTGCACATTTTATGGGCCATCACAATTTGGGTTCCATGGGAGCCCAGAATTTGCAGAAGACAAAATTACTTATCCAACCCTTTACAACATACTATAAGGAAACCAATTCCAAAATTCAGTTCAGCTAGGACAAGAAATGTAAGAGATATAGACCTGTAAAAACAGCTTACACGCAACATTTGATGTGAAACAGACACATTTTATCAGAATTTGGGTTCCATGGGACCTCTTAAGATAATGCTATAAGGAAGCTAATGGCCAAATTTGGTTGTGCTAGGGTAAGAATTGTAAGAGATATAGACTTGTAAACACAACTTACACGTACAATTTGATGTGAAATGGATCATAATTTGGGTTCCATGGGAGCCCATGGGTTACAGGAACCAAAATTGCTTATGCAGCCCTTAAGATAATGCTATAAGGAAGCCCATGGCCAAATTTGGTTGTGCTAGGATAAGAAATGTAAGAGATATAGACTTATAAACACAGCTTACACGCAAACCTTGATGTGGGACGCCGACGCCGACGTGATTACATAAGATCTCTTATTCTTCGAATAGTCGAGCTAAAAATGTATGTTTTTTGGAGCAAAAAAAAACACAGACTTTTT